>JAGYXB010001402.1:0-85117 GCA_022495005.1 Rhyacophila brunnea | reverse complement strand
GGTAGGGAGTTACATCTAGGTTGCCAAGCACTAACCTTTAATGTTGTTTTATTTATGAACGCCACTTAACAATCTGATATTTATTTGCAGGGAGTTGATTTTAAAGAGCAGTATGTTGACGTCACTAGAAACCAAAGCATTCATGAAGATCCAAAATCTGGTTGCTTTTATTCGGCATGCAAACCAGTAGATGAGGTAGGTTTACAATATTCTAAGAAACTTGAACAATTCATGTACGTACTGATATACGAGCGGGTTGACTTGAAAAGTGAGATTGTTCTAGAGAATGTACACCAAAGCAATTATGAGAATCCTCAACCTAGTTGCTCTTATTCTGAATGCAATCCAGAAAACCAAGTATACAATCCACTCTTTTCATTTAAAGCAATCTACATTAATCGTATATAACTATGTATTTACGGGTAGGTTTTTACAGTATATGCGTATAACTAAAAGTGAAAATATAACGTATTTAGAGACAGCGGGTTCTTAAAAATGTAAGTTAACGAAAGTACCAATTGCCACTGGATCTCACGATATTTTTGGATCGGCCGAATATCAAGGCGTTTCAGTGTGTCCAAATGTTTCTGAGTGAGTGTGGCCTACAAGTTTAAACTGTTTTTGTTCTTTTTTCTTCTCCTGTAAATTTGTATTGTAATAATTGTATGAGTAATTATTGTAATAATATGTATTAATAGTGTATGTTATAAAGCTGAATAAGACTCAATTGAGATTTCGGAGCTTAATAATAAAAAAGATCCCACAACTGGGTAATATTGGGTGCGAGATAACTAATGCGTGCCTATGTCCAACTGTTATTTATCGCGCAGATCTTGAACTATTGAATTATGAAAACAATATAAGCTGAATACTATTTTCATTAAAACCCAATTCATTTCTATCGAGTGTCCTTGACAGTGTATCCACCGGGTGGCTAGGTACATTTGCTTCATAGGTTTTCACTTTCCCCTCAAGCTCGCTGGTTATATGGAATTTGTTCACTACAGGCTTGGAAACAACCTGTAATAGAAGAACACCGCTCTTTGGGTATAGCATACCTAAACCGATAGTAGAATGTGCCTCAAAAATATATTTTTTTAAACCAAAAAACTCATTGTTTTTTCCCGAAACCCTTTAAAAGTTTCACCCATTGATAAATCGGATACTAATTTGTAGAAATTGGTTTTAACAAAGCGTATGTCGCTGATGCAAAACCCTAAAGCAAACATAGAATCCTCAGCCCGGCTGCTCTTATTTAGAATGCACAGCAGTAAACTAATTATCTACACAATTTTTATAAATTTTAAATGATATACCTAGTAAGGAAAACGTACTAGTCTGCTAGGTACTAATAAATGTGTATAATTATCGTCAGCGCGAATATGTTTACCTAGGTTTAGGATTCTTTGATAAACATAAATGGGAGGGTGATGTTTATTTATAAAACTCCATAAAGTCGAATAAATATATTATGCAGCCCGATTCCGCATAAGTGCTATCTTTAGGTCTTACGGATACATCCCTGTGTCTCAAGATTCCTACGTATTTTTAAGGTGTGTGGTTTTTTTTATAAATATTATTCTCTGTTATAACTATGTCGTATACCTTTAAGTTAATGCGATACGTAACATTCTTTTAGTTGATTTCTGCAACCACTGCCGTGACCTATTCCGGTAGTCTCGGATTGCCAGAGAGAGAAGTACAAGAGCCATACGATGAAATACAGATTGACTACCAAGACATTAAAAAAGAACTGGGCGTGTATGAAACGATTACTAATATAGTCAGTGGCACTCATCAGAAATTATCATGTATAATATCCGGTGTGATGAAAAGGCACAATATGACTCATTCTGGTGAAAAACCATTTAAATGTGATCAATGTAATTTCTCTTGTATACATTCCGATGCAATGACAATACACAAAATGACTCATTCTGCTGAAAAGCCATTCAATTGTGACCATTGCGAATACTCTTGTAAAACATCTAGTAAGTTGAAATTACATAAAATGACACATTCTGGTGAAAAGCCATTTAAATGTAAATATTGTGATTACTGTTGTAGAACATCCGGTACGTTGAAAATACACAAAATGATCCATTCTGGTGAAAAGCCATTTAATTGTGACCGTTGTGTCTACTGTTGTAGAACATCCCGTGCGATGAAAATTCACAAAATGACCCATTTTGGTGAAAAGCCATTTAATTGTGACCATTGTGATTACTGTTGTAGAACATCCAGTGCGATGAAAATACACATAATGACTCATTCTGGTGAAAAACCTTTTAAATGTGACCAGTGTAATTACTCTTGTGTACAATCCGCTGCGATGAAAATACACAAAATGGCTCATTCTGGTGATAAGCCATTTAAATGTGACAAGTGTAATTATTCATGTATACGATCTGTTGATATGAAAATACACAAAATGACCCATTCTGATGATAAGCCATTTAAATGTGACCAGTGTAAATACTCTTGTATAAGATCTAGTGATATGAAACTACACAAAATGACCCATTCTGGTGAAAAGCCATTTAATTGTGACCATTGCGAATACTCTTGTAGAACATCTAGTAAGTTGAAATTACATAAAATGAGACATTCTGGTGAAAATCCATTTAAATGTGACCATTGTGATTACTGTTGTAGAACAGCCTGTGCGATGAAAATACACAAAATGACCCATTCTAGTGAAAAGCCATTTAATTGTGACCATTGTGATTACTGTTGTAGAACATCCGTTGCGATGAAAATACACAAAATGACCCATTCTGGTGAAAAGCCATTTAATTGTGACCATTGTGATTACTGTTGTAGAACATCCAGTACGTTGAAAATACACAAAATGACTCATTCTGGTGAAAAACCTTTTAATTGTGACCAGTGTGATTACTCTTGTATACGATCCGGTGCAATGAAAAAACACAAAATGACTCATTCTGGTGATTAGCCTTTTAAATGTGACCAGTGTGAATACTCTTGCATACATTCTTGTGCTTGAAAATATACAAAATGACTCATTCTGGTGAAAAGCCATTCAAATGTGGCCGATGTAATTACTCTTTTGGTATACTAAAAAAACACAAAGCGACTCGCGTTCGTAATAATACATTGAAATCATATTGAATGTTAATATGCAATATGTTAACAATTTCGTACCAACACAATTCACAAAATAGTGTCACGCTGACCCTTTTCAATCGTATTAATTAATCTTATTCATATATTATAAGTCATTAGTTAAGACATTATATTATTTAATAGCGTTAGCAAGAAATTTAGAGCCAATAAAAAAATGTAGTGCATTAATTGTCGTAGGAATATTATATACTTACCATTATTTAGGAAATTATCCAGCATTATTTTTATTTATAATAATACGATGTAAATGTCATTATTTGAGTTATCTATCATTTTTCATCGTGTGACCAAAAGCACATTTTAAAAACATTGGGACACATCTAGTGGCGGCCGGTGGTCTTCATAATAGCAATTTCTGATAGTGCGCAATGGTTTACCTTCTATATCCAGCATTAGAGCATAGGGCAAGCACAAGTTCGCACCACTTCCCTCGGTCCAACGCCAACTCTTGCGCCTCCCGCCATGTCAGACCTGCAGCACGTAGGTCGCTTTTATAGCATCGCTGCAGGGTAAGGGAGGGGCGGCCATGGTAACGGAACCCTTGAGGCTGTGCTGTACGAAGTGTCACACTCTTTGGCGGCATCGGAAACAGTTGTTCTAGCCACGTAAAGGTCGCAAAGCGTCTCTTCATGATTACCTTAATCACCGAAGGCTGCCGTGTCAATAAGCTAAGATAATATCCTAGTGTATAATGACTGAAACGTCGAGCTTCTCAGAAGGTAAATTAAATATGTCTTTGTTTATTTATTCTATTTGTTAAATTTTTTTTAAACAGAATGATTTAATATCAATAAAGAAAAATAAATGTCACAGTTTATGGCTTTACGCTCCGAATAATGAATGCGTCAGCCAAATATGAACCGTCGTAAAAACGGAGACGTACGCTGGGTCACTTTGTTAATAGAGCATAGCAGTATGTTTATTTCTTAAATTTCACATTATTATTAATTTATGTTAAATTATAAAATGAACAAACATTGCGTGGGTAATATTTATATTGTAAATCAGCGTTCCTTCGAACTCAGATTTATTTCTGATGTATTTATATGTCATTAAAAGTATGTTTCTCTTATATTATCGTTCTTATTTATTATTCAGCTACGACCTACTACTCATGTAGTGCTGCTGTGTTTTTTTTATTATATTGAATGGATTTGAGTGGTTTAGAAATAAATGCGGCAGTTTGTATTTTAATAAAAGTTTGGCGATTCATTAAATCTTAAATGTGAAATTGTTAAAAATTAACTCGCCAAAATTGTTATAAAACAGAAAATGGCGTTTTTGTTTCTAGAGTCCTAATTTCGTTTGCCGATCATAAAGTGTGTAAAAAATGCTACACAAAACGCTACCACAGGAACATTGGACTACCGTTTAAGAAGTATATAATGGCCTCATTGTAATCCTGTGCAAACTGAAAATCCATTTGGATCGCAATCGCTTTGCGCACATGAATGGAGTATTGTTCATAATACTACTACATGTTCTACTTCGCGAAGTGTGTGATACACATATGAATAACAATGAAAAGTTGAGTGATGTCTTCAAAAATGCAGGCAGTGCGTAGCACTTGGATGGTATTAGAGGAGCCGCCGCTGGACACATCGTAATATTATGTTTTACTTGTATGGCCCCAGTGTTGTGACATTATATTATTCGATTGTCACATGATAATGAATGTTTGTTCTTTTTAAATAGTAATAGATTAATTGTCGGTTATTATATCATAAGTGTTTTTTTAAGTTGTGCCTAAATTTAAGTAGTATATTTTAAATATTAATTGTGTGATGATGTTAACACTGTGCTTGATTTCGACGGAGGTCGTGGGTACCTACCCACCGATCGTAGGAAGAGATGGACTTATGACGCCGTGCAGCGGTAGATACCTCATAATGATGAAATTGTTTTATTTTATTGGCAAAATTATATCTGATGAATATGTGTTGAGGATCTCAGATCGAATTTATAATTATTACAATTGAACGTTGTCAGTTTTGTATGATTATGAAAAAAGGTATGAAACAAATCGAATGATTAGGAAAATGTTTATTCCGGAAGTAAAATTGAGTTTTCATTATGTTTTTTATCATGCGGTCTCTATATTCATCCCTACCTATTCCAGATAACTTAGGTTCTACTACTTCACTACCTAATTCATTTGTATTTTAAAGTGTAATGATGTAAAAGACATTCTGGTTATGTAAAAGATCAGAATTATTATTTTATATGATCACTTTTGGTTATTGTTTGATACCACTTTAATCGGAGATGGGAGAGAAATATCTTAGAGAGTTATGAGTTTTAAAATTGACTTCTTTTGGTTACTACATAAAGTTTATATTACCTTTCCAACACTACTTGAAGGGTACGCAGACGGACATTTTCCGCAAAAAGAGTTAATGATGCCATGTAGTGGAGAACTTTGTAAGCTATTAGAGACCGTCCACATTGGCAACAAGTTGCTGGTAACCACAGAAAAGAAACTGGCAACCTCATTAAATTTCGATTAAAATAATTTTTGGTCAAACAAATTTTGATAATTATCGTGAAATTTAATGAGGTTGCCAGTGTGGACACGGCATTTAATGGCATTATTAGAAATAAATTATAAAAATCATTGTCCAAACACTGACCTCGGAAAGAAAACATTGATATTCAAAAGATAGATCATTATTACAAACATTTGACTAGGTAAATATTATTGTAAGTATATATTATGTAATTTTTTTTATTCAATACTATATTTAACTGTAGTGAATTGTGAATGTAATTAATATTAATTTAACATGTGAGATAACTTTTAATTTTAGTTTAGCAGATAATATACATATCATAACCAGTTTAAGTTTTTTCTCTTAAACTGAATTAATGTGACGATGATTATTCTTTTCGCTTACCCTTCACTTATGTGCCAACAGAAAATTGATTTAATTTTATATCGTATATTTCATGATTTTTTTAAGACGACTACCCAGTTACATACGTACCACTGGGATTAATAATTATTGTTAATAGATACAGGTTGGTACCTAGTTTTAAGTATTTCAATAAATATATGTTTTTACGATGAATGTTGAATTTCAGTTTTCCCTTCTTTTACTTTGATAATTTTAAGTCTATCTGCATCAGTTGTCAAGTTATACAATGATTTTATAATATGAGAGAGCATAATATTACTAATTATTACACTTTTTGGCAAAGATCTGTGTGCAAGGAATCCACCGTGCTCTAAAGAGATCTTATACAATATACTATTTCACAATATTTGTGAAGATGACATTCTTTATTGAACATACATAATTTTAAAACACCTCCGAAACACATCTGTTGGATTAATATGGCACCGGACAGGACTTGGAGCTGTATTCCGGCCAAGCTGCGAAGGACAATGACCGATATAAGTGAATTTTGGATAGTTAATTACGCCGTAATTAGATAGTTGACTAAATTGTTAAAGCACATCAGCCGATATCCGGTGTATACAGGTTTGAATCCTGTCTGGCGTCATATTTTTTCAAGCACCAATGTCTCCGAGATGTATTCAAATAATGTAAGTAGGTACCTACCTATGTTATGGTGAGTATTGTCATGTCCTGTCATGCATTCTCTTAGCATAGGTATAAATAAAATATTGCTTTACACTGGCTGGCTTGCAATACTTTTATTAATAGAATTTAAATACAATAAAAAAACAGAAAACATGTTGCAGTTTTTAAGTTCATCAGCTGAATGCAGAGCCCCAAGTCTTGTGTCAGTTTTATCATATGGTAAGATACTCCAGATTCAAACGGCGTCCTACCAAGTTATCTTCGTGGAGCGCACGTGGCACAGGTCCTGGTGAATAATGCACATCCATTGACATGGGGTGTGTGGAAAATGATGTGGTGTATGAGGATATGAACAAAAAAATACGTTATCGTGACATTAGTATCATACAGTTGTCTTCAATCTCTGTTTACGGTTACCTATGTGCCTAGGTGCTGGGAAAATTCTAGGGGGGGCAATTATCCACTTTAGTCGCTTCAACAGCGATGTAGAAATATATGGAAAAATCCAGTTCCACTTTTGACTACAAAAGAAAATTGACATACTTATTATTTTTATAATTTTTGGCGGTGACAGATGATTTTGACGTTAGCTTGTATTTACATAGACAAAGACAACACGCATTCATATACTATATTATATTGCCGACCGAAAACAATATTAATAAATTAATTTTATTTATATGCTGTCATTTGAAACGATAAAATGAATAATAAGTACAAATAATTTTGTTTTTCATTTGTCTTGATATTGAACGTAGTAAAATTGAGATTTTTAAAGTTTAACTAGCGGACTATCAGCTTGCTCGTCATAAATTAATGTACCTACAAACGAAACATATGCACGCAGGAGATCTAACGATACACTGAAAGCCATCAATTTTTCAAATAAACAATATAAATGTTATACTATGTGACATTGGAGTGGTGAGAATTGTTTTTCGAGACAGCTTTGAGTGTTGTGAAAAGCTTCGCAATGGATATTTTGACGACACATTTATAAAAATACATACAGGTGCTTGCCAAATTGAAGCACGAATATGTCAGATTGGTACACATTATGGAAAAGAGGTAGAAGGAAGCATTACAGCCGGGTTGGCTATCTTACGAGACTTTTTTACAGGATCATCCATACTGATGCGGTTGTTGTTTTTGGGTTATTTTGACGGGGTACTTAGTGAAAATACAAAATTTTTCGCGTAATTTTAATGGAAAAATAATAAAAGATACATGAAAAAACATGCAATAAAATTAGTCGAAGGTATGCATTTAAAAAATGTGGAAAAAAAAATATTTGGTGTTATAACTTGACGGCCACTCAAAATCAAATTTTTAGCTTAATATAAGAGATAAAACTTTTAAAAAACGTGGAAAAAGTTTAAATAAATATACATAATCGTATGCGCTTAACAAAAAAATTTAAGGCAAATTTATTGGTTCAAGAATCAAGTCAGTAAATTAAAAAAAAATAATATCTCTCACGATCTCGAAAACAATAAAGCACGTGCACAATTAATGTAAGCCAATAATAGACAAATTGATGACCTAATAAAAAGTTAAAAAAGTTTGTTGGGTGGTTCTAGTTAACGTTCATCAAATATGACATATCAAATATCTCACGCACTATATGAGAAAAAAAATAAAAAGTATGCAGAATTACCCACTAGTTATGCGACAAGACAATTCACTAAAAAAAATTTTTTAAACCCACGCAGTCAGGTTTTGCATACAAACTTAAAAATCAAATAGCGCGCTCAATATAGGTGAAAAGACAAAAAAATAATCGTGCACTAACGTTTACTACCGACGCACAAGAGTTTACAATTTAAATTTTAAAAAAAATCTAAGTTTAGTGACACAAGTATCCAGCATTTGCTGAGTCACCCAAATTGAAATGCGAATAACCCCCTTAATGTGCGTGCACAAACGTGCACTGGCGATGCACAAACGAATGCACTCAAAAAAAGTTTAAATTTCAACATTGGGTGACTCAACGTTTAGCTGGAACACCCAATTTGAAATTGGAATTTTTCGGTTATTATAGGTGCACAAACGAAAAAAAATTGTGCACAAACGTGCACTAATGATGCACAAACAAATGCACCCAAAAAAAGCTGGAGTTTTAACGTTGGGTGATCCAGGTAAATGGACCTCTTTGTGATTGCACTTTGACAATCGCATGTCATGGTCGTAGAAATAGGACTCGTCGCAACAGCCTATGGGAATATACTCGCAATTACTAACATCATGATTTTGTACAACAATTAATAGTGATACCGATAACATAAACATTATTTTAACTTATACGTCCATTTTACGCATTGAAAACGTAAGTAGTTGGTTATCAAAGAGAATCGTGTCACACTAAACACGACGTGTACGCAAATCTGTCACATGTATTTGGCTGCCGTGACAATAGACATTAAACTAATATAATATAGGGAAGTGAAAATCAATCGTTACTTTTTGTTCGGTACTTAAATACTTTGGGATCGATTCTTTTCTTCCGGTACGACACCGGTGTCGATATTTATTTGTCAGTAACTATTGGATTATTTGATAACTTATTTCCCTAGTTGAAATATTTAATGCAGGCGCTTCATTGGCGAGCAAACAGTCCGAGGACATAAAAACGTCCGATTTGTCTATGTTCTGCTATTGACCATAATCTCAAATATAAAAATACAGATAAAGTCATTTACTAATAAGTAAATAATTAACAAAATAATCAATAACAATGTTGAAAAATGTCAAAGGACAATAAAAATTAATAATAAGTCCCCCATTGGCACGCTAGTCAGATGATTTACAAACTTTGGATTTTTGTTCGCGTAGAGTTGTTTTGTCTTGCTACTGCGAAGAACTCAGTTGATCACAGTAACTAATTATTATTACTAACAGGTTTATACTAGATCTAATAAAATTATAACCTTTTGTAACCAAAAACCAACATAACCTCAAATGATAATAAAATTTGATGGCTATGCTGCCATTAACATTATTTTGTATTAATAATATTATTGTCAGCTTAAAAATATATTAATAATTATGTATGAAGACGTAGGTACCTATCTATATATTTAATTCAATGTAGGTAGAGTCCGGAAACAATAATTCCCTTTACACAAATAATAGAATATTATATACCTACATAACTATTATATTGTTCATAATTTCTGAAGTTAACGAGCGCTCTGGTTTGTAAAATTTTCCGTTTCATGTACTGTGACAAATAAAACAATGTAAAGACAAGAGCATTTTATCGTCACAAAGTCTTTTATTCTAAAATTAATATTGTAAGCCTTGTCATTGCTAATCAGAATTTGAATATTCCAGGGAAAAGTATTGAATGATTGGCAAGTGACAAAAAGGAACGTTACCTTTCCGGCCCTAGTTACAGCCCCATCCTTATACCTCACGGCCATAGACTAAAATATTCTACTGCTCACGGTACACCGGCACGTGTTTTATAAACTCTGATGCATTATTTTTGTTTTAATTGAATACGTAAAATGGATATAAAACGCGAACTAGCTGAACTCGAAGCTCATCCAAATGGCCAATATTCGTGTGGTGACGGTCCAGACGGCAAAGCTTATATTATAAAACAAGAAAATGCCGATGATGGCAAATGCAATTTTGAGGTTAGTTTTTAAAATATAATAATTAGTATTACCTACTTGATAGATTCATACTTTTAGTTACCATTTACCGATTTGGGCCTGTTTTATGAATGAACATTTTTGTAGACCTATCATAACAAATTAGTCGTGACGATAGAGTTGTCACTGATCATAGACAAAACCTTTTGATATTAATTGCGATAGTAATGCCGATCTCAAAGAGTAATATCTAATAATTGCAATCGTATTTATAAATGTGAGTAAGTATTAATATAGGTACCCAACGATATGATATAGGTAGTTTATCTGACCGAATCATAGTAATATATAGTGAGACGAAGCCACGTGCATTTTTGAGGTTAGTTGTTGCATATAAATTATTAATAATTGTATGTAGACGTTAGTTCGTTTTTTTGTAGATATGTTTCATAGCATTTCAAACCAAATAAACGAAGTCGGATGGTTGGATTTGAACGATTTGACAGATATATTATGAGGACGCGATTTTCGACAATTAATCATTTTTGCCAGTAGTATCTAAAATTAATTGAATAATACATTTGTCGCTAAAACACTGACAGTATTGTCAACATGTGATGAGTATGTTGAAATTCTAACCTGCTACAGCTCAGGTCACAAATTTAATTGTCAGATACATTTATTTTAAATGTATAAAACATAAACAATGCTCCATGGCACCCACGATGGCTAAGAGACTTATTTTATTAGTAGCGCAATAATATATCGATAAAATGACAATTACTGAATATTTTCTATAATTAAAATCATAAATGAATATTGTTTTTAGGTTAAGTTATGTATGGATATTTTGTTTCGTAATTTGCTTCGTGTAATTCCGGTTTTGGGACCGGGACCGTCAATATTTCTTAAAAGCTACACATATTTTGATATCTGGCTTATAGATATTTAAAGTGTTTTCATTTTAGTTTTGACAGAGTAAGATGGCTCCTTTGGATGGCTCAGATAATGCCAAAAAAGGAACGGAAATAAAAGTGAAATCTTTTGATAGATCAACAAATCAAACAACTTCATAATCATTACGTTTACCTATTCATTTCAGATGAATCATTTAACTCATCACGTACCGCGATAGCTCGTTACATACATTATATTAGACATTAAAAGCTCTATTTAAAGGAAGTTACTCTAGCTATTGAAATAATCCCTCAAATTAGACCTCTTTTTATTGTGTATAAGCGTAAATCCAAAACAATCCAAATACTACGCCAGGGATTGCCAACGCAACTATCGCAAGTTTCTTTCTAATGTGTCGTCAACTAGATGGTTGACGTAGGTACTGAAAATATAAAATACTTGCAATTAAAATTCAGCAAGGGTGCCAGTAAGGATCTATTTTTTCGGTGACACAAAAAAAAACAACGCAACAAAAAAAAATCTACAATGTTGCCATACGAAACATCATTTTCTGTGTGTAATGATTACTGGGTATAGTGAACAGTTAATTGGTAACAAATATATTAGTATTTATTGACAAAGTGTACTGTAATATTACTTATATATTGGAGAAAACATTTTCTGATACTAAGGAAAGATATCTCTTCCATATTATAAATTTAAATCTACACTATTAATAATATTAATACTATCGACCGAAGGTACTTGATGGAATTTGAATTTTAATTCTAATGGATTTTTGCGACCCGGGTTTTGCCTTTCGGCATCTTCAGGCACTGTGTGCACTCACCCAAACACAACCCGACCCACACTGACCACGAATACTATTAACCCCAACTTATATATTAAATCCATACAATAAAGTAGATAAAAACATTATCACCTACCTACTAAGTCTAGGATCACAATAAAAAATACAACAAATAAATTATGAATAGTTGAAGTGTTTGTAAAAAACCCTTTCTTATTAATAATAATACACTCGATTTGTGTATAATAAATCATCAAAACCTAATAATAGATCATTAGTAATTATAAACAATAAAAATACTGCACTCAAGTGGTGTAAAATCGTTCATTCTTGGAACAATGGCAATGTATTAGGAATTAATGGAGTTAACTATCAAGATAATATATCTATCATATCAGTCTTTAAATTAAAAGTTATCAGTTAAACATTTAATTTTCAATAATATTCTTACATGATACTTACTTTTTTATAATATTATTTTTTAACTATTACAAACCAACAAATAAACCCACCTAATATATATTTGTAAACACACGTATCCATACCTATATCCACACACCTACATACATAATGGTTGTAGGTATATCGTAAATAAACCATCATATTATAGGATATAGCAATGGGATATTAGGAAAGCTAAGTTGATCATTCAAGATATGGAGGCTCATCGGTAAAATATGTTGTTATTAAAATTTACAATATTTATGACAATATTCATAATTAAATAATTCAAGGAACATTCTCTCCATTTTTTTCAGCCCGGAGCACATGAAATTCCTGAGATACAAGCCGCAATGCCGTACAATGCAATTACAATACACGAACATGACATTAAGCAGGAAATAGTGAATGCTTCCGATAAAGAAATATGTTTAAAATTGACAAGAGATTCCTTTTATCTGAACAATTTTGTATGCAACGTGTGTTGTGCATTTTTCTCTTCAAAAAAAATTCTAACCTACCACAAGTGTATGCATGATGTATCTCTGACTTATAAAGAAGTGGCTCTCCTTCGAGCACAAGCCTTCCAAGAGTTTGGTGAATGCTCGGATTCGTCAATGTTTAATAACGATTCACAGGTATGTCCCATTGCCATTGTGTTATTGCTACCTTTACTTACTTTATATTTGGTAATTTAAACACTTCGGAATTGTATGAAATATATATGGTTGCGTTATTCATAATGGACTGTAATTAATTAATGGAATGATTGTGATAGTGGGTGTGGATGCTGGGGGGAGGGGTTACACGTAGGATGCCAAGCACTAACCTTTAATGATGTTCTGCGATCTGGCTAAAGCTGGTCCTTGGTGCATGCCCTCATGTCATAGTAGGCACTCGCATAGTACACTTTTGATGAATAGTAATAAATGATAAATAAGGAGACAACATGGCAAGATATGGTTTGATTAAAAATGTTTGCACGGAGACTCGGATAGATTTATGGCTTCGTACGGACACACTCGTGGTATGCATTTAACTTTTTGAATCAGTCTGAATTCGTTAAAGGATGGTATAACTGGAATGAAGCTACACGCGCTCAAAGTATTAAAGTAACTGAACGTTATTCAATCACGGTCGACACTGACTCGTAACTGCTAGTCGCCTGTATCTGTGACAATAATTTTAGGTCTGAAGAAAGTATAGAGAAAGATAGAGTCATCGTAATTGGCCCAACCAATATGTATATACTAAGTACATGTCATGTTAAGTATAAAGCTTTTAATGAATATTGTTTTCTTGATTAGATCTAATTTGTTTATTCTAACAGTAAATCGAGTCTGTTGCCGAAAATTATACCCAATTGTATATTTTCGTTATCTGGAAATCCCTAGTGATGTGTAAATAAGATGTCTCTAAAATGAAATACTTATGTAAGTAATATGCGTTTATAGTTACAAGATTTTTAATTATAAAAAACACCGATGAAACATACACTAACCTAGCATATACCTAATAGAAACAACATTTTTGTATAGGACGTCCGCCGAGACTTGAATGCGTAATATTCGGGTTAATGCGCTTTACCAATTCGGGACGTGCACCCTAACTATTAACATTCAAATTAAGTAGAAGTTTCTAGAAGAATTGCTTATTAAGTTTCGCCAATTTGGGTTAGAATTAATAAAAACAATCTAGTTTGTACATCTATAAATAGTTTTCAACTTATGTATGTTCAATATAAATATTGTTACAGTGTTTTGAATTTAGTAAGAATTTGTTGAATAACAGAAATGGTTTTTGACACTAATATAACTTATCCTTTTTTGTGTAAATTATTCCCTTCACTGCGTGTCAATATTTATTAATGAATGTCTAAAAGATTGGAGATTTAATTAGAATTTTAAAAATTCTCACGTGTGTTTTTTGTTATATTTTAGATACAATACTTATTACCTATTGTTCTTTCAGACGATTCCTACAACCTCTGCATTGACAAATAACGCGAGTCTCAGTTTCTCGAAGAGAATCTCAAATGTACCAGGGCAAAATGACGAAATACAGATTGACGAACAAGACATTAAGAAAGAACTCGGGGTATATTATAAGACAATTGGCAATGAATACGCCGTCCGTAGCACTGTTGAACGTCTTCATATGACGCAATCTAACGCGTCAAGTCCCGATCTATTAGTACCTGTTATAAAATTAGAGAAAAAATTGTTGAACAACGAAAATTTTGTGTGCGGTATTTGTTTTAATGTTTTTGTATCGTTTTATTTATTGGAGATTCACAAAGTAGTTCATTATAAAACCATTAAGAAAAAGATTAATTTACATCCATATTCAAATAAATGTAATGACATCATCATTCGACCTGCTTCCATGAAACTACATAAAATGAATCATTGTGCTAAAAAGTTATTTGATTGTGACCAATGTAATTACTCATGTACACGATCTGGTGTCTTGAGATTTCACAAAATGACACATTCTGGTGAAAAGCCATGTAAATGTACTCAATGTGAGTACTCGTGTATAACACCTCGTGACATGAAAAATCACAAAATGATACATTCTGGTGAAAAGCCATTTAAATGTGACCAATGTAATTACTGTAGTAGAACATCTGAAAAAATGAAAAATCACAAAATGACTCATTCTGGTGAAAAGCCATTAAAATGTGACCAATGTGATTTCTCGTGTATAACATCCAACAACATGAAAACACACAAAATGACGCATTCTGGTGAAAGACCATTTAAATGTGAACAATGTGATTACTCCTGTATATAATCTAGTGGTATGAAAAAACACAAAATGACTCATTCTGGTGAAAAGCCATTTAAATGTGACCAATGTTATTACTGTTGTAAAATATCTGAAAACATAAAACATCACAAAATGACTCATTTTGGTGAAAAGCCATCATTTTGGTGAAAAGCCATTTAAATGTTACCAATGTGATTACTCTTGTATAACATCTGGTGCTATGAAAAAACACAAAATGACTCATTCTGGTGAAAAGCCATTTAAATGTGACCAATGTAATTACTGTAGTAAAACATCTGAAAACATAAAAAATCTCAAAATGACTCATTGAGGTGAAAATCCATTTAAATGTGGTCAGTGTAAGTACTCGTGTATAACATCCAGCAACATGAAAACACAAAAATGATTGTGTATGTGGTCGATGCGATTTCTTGTGTACAACATCTAGCGGAATGAAAAAACACACAATGATGCATTCTGGCAAAGCCATCTAAATTTGATATATGCGATTACTCGTGTATAGTGTCTAGCGGGATAAGTAGACACATAATGATACATTCTGGTGAGAAGCCATTTAAATTTGGTCAATGTGTGTACATGTGTATAACATCTAGTGCAATTAAAAAACAAAATGATACATTCCGGTGAAAAGCTATTCAAATGTGATCAGTGCGAATACTCGTGTATAGTGTCTAGCGCGATGAATGTACACAAATTGATACTTTCTGTTAAAAAATCATTTAAATAAGATCAATATAATTACTCATGTATACGATCTAGTTCGTTAAAAGTCCACAAAATGGCACAATCTGCTAAAAAGCCATGTAAATGTGAACAATGTAATTACTCTTGTATTACAACTGGTTCGATGAAAAACACAAAATGACTAATTCTTGTAAATAATTATTTAAACGTGACCAATGCAATTACTCAACCATAGCATCCAAAAACTTGAAAACACACAATGATTTATTGTGGTGAAAAGGCATTTAGTGTGACCAATGTAATTACTCATGTATACAATCTAGTGCGATGAAAATACGCAAAATGGCACACTCTGTTGAAATCTATTAAAATGGAATCAAATTTTACTACACGACATGTAACAATCTATAACATACTATGAAATTACACAAAATGACGCACAGTGGGGAAACCCCATTAAAGTGTTTACAATGTGATAACTCTTGTATAAATCATACTAATATAACCAAATAATCCATTCTTGTGAAAAGCCATTTAACTGTGAACGATGTGATAACACATTGACAGTCTGGTCACATGAAAAGACACACAAAGAATCATTCTTGTGACATATTTTTATCATATACATTGTTGTGTCAATATTAAAATTTATTTTTATAAACTACTAAGACTTTGGTGTACAATAATTTCAGTTTTAAATCTTCAATACGTGCCTATGTGAAAACAATATAAGTATATTATATAAAATATGTTTGGTTTTAAGAGCTATTTCGATAGAAAAACACGCTGCATCTCACGTGAAACTGAAAAATTCATTTCAAATGAAGGTTTGAAAAATATTACTATCTCTCACCGAATGATGTCGTTTGTCCTCTGGGTTTCGAGATATTTGGACCCTGGGGACCGTCTTATTGCAAAACGGCGGTTGAAATTGCTTGAAACAGGTTACTTCTGAGTACCTGAGTACGTTTCTACTAAAAAATAGTTGTTTGTATTTGCAAATTTTTATAGCATGCAACACGCGCTCTGGAAACTATAATTATAACTTACTAATATTCCTTGTTGACGTGTCGGAAATGAAATAATTTTCTCTTGTTTCTGTTTGCTTCGAGGTTCGAACGTGTTTTACTAACGGTGCTGCCGCGCAGAAGGTACGATCGGGAAGTAGTCACAATGTAATCTTAAATTATCAAATAAAAGTTTTGTACTATTAAATAGAATCTTGCGTCATGTCTACGTACGTGACAGGTATTATGTTAACTTCAAAAGAAAGTAGTTTCAATAAATAGTTTTTTGAAAATTTCTTATGTCTTTTATTTGCTAGTCATAATTAGTTGCGTAGTGATATAATTTTATATTTCTAATAAAAACAATTATTGTTAATGGAAAACAAGTTGAAAACTTCAGCGATTTTAGATTTACTTTACCATCGTTTTATTAAAATGCAACACCTTGTCTTTAAGACGCCACTCTGTCTGCAAAACCTAGCGCGAAAACTGGCTCTGCTAGTTTATTAATAATTATTAATACACTAATTAAAATTAAATTAATTACTTAATTGCGTAGATTAAGTGTTGGACTATCATGCCGTAGGTCTCAGGTTCGAATCCTGGGTCTGGCAAGTACACATACTGTTTTTTTTATTTTGTGTGTGACTCAGGGTATGGACCTAATAGGTTGAGCAAGTGGCTGACATCCATTTCTCATAAAAAACAAAATCTGTTAATTACCTCGACTCTGTGGAGGCCCATATGATCCTATTAAGATCAAACATGGTCAGAAAAAAAAGCTAATGTTACGTACATACCTATAAAATAACGACTTAATTCATCATTATCAGCCAGAATCTAGCCACTGCTGTATGAAGGCCTCTCCAAGCTGATTCCACTTATCTTGGTATTGTGCGTTGCATTGCCACTTACTTGCGCAGAACTTTATCATTTCATCGATTCAGCGGCCTCTCGGTCTACCTTGCGGACGTTTTTGATATCACTGGATGACTAAATTTGTCCAACTTTTGTCCTTTTTATTATTAACCTGCATTTATTTCAAGCCTTTGTGACATATTTATTCAATTAGGTAAATGGTTATGAAATACTATTTTTTCTATCTTTGTTCTTGTTTTTGTCACCTACGATGGCTGTGCGGCTTGAGGGTCGGCCTATGATGTGAGTCCCAGGTTCGAATCCTGGGTCTAGCAAGTACACATATTGTTTGTCAATTTGTGTTTGGAGTATGGACTTAATAGGTTGACCAAGTAGCTAAAATCCATTTCTCGTAAAAACAAAATCTGTTAATACGACCTCTATTCTGTGGAGGCCTATAAATAATAGTAGTATTATGTGGATGCCCAAGTAGAAGTATTTTTAAAATTATGTGCTTATATTATAATTGTGACATATTTTTTTGAAATGCTGCTTTCTAGACACAACGGGCTCCACATCAGAAAGTGGCAAAAAAAATAAGTATTGTTGTAGATCATAACGACTTAGAATTTAAAGGTGATTTATCTTGATCACCAAACGTTCTGGTTTTGAAAATAGCATATATATTTTTTTCTTCATAATTATTTTTTCTAATAATTACCGAGCTAAATTTATACTCTACAGAGCCCCAGATAGATGTGCCAAAGTAACAGATTTTTTTAGTTTTTCAGAAATAGGTAATTAATTATTTTCTCTCATAATTAATCAGCCAAATTAATACTCTACAGAGAAAACAGATAGATGCGCCAATGTAACAAAGACTGACGTCAGGCAGCTCATTGGTATTATTACACTATATTAATTAATACTTCTCTTATGAAAGCACCGAACCAAACATACCTACGAGCTGCTCTTAAAAAAATAGCTCCGTAATGGGTGTGAATATATCATATGATTGAATCAGTCATTTTATTAATATAAATATAAATTTTCCAATAAGAACAACAAAGGTCCACAAATTGTGTAAAAACAACAAATATTTTTTTCACACTTGTATTTATAAATATATAATTAACAAAATTAAACAAAATATGTTTGTTACACCCATATAGTGCGTATAGAGCTTATCAGTGATTCCTCATTGTCAAATTTATAAAAATGCATTTTAAAACCATGATTTATTATGTTCTTACCCTCTCATAAAAAAAATAATTTTGTGACATTTATTGTTTTTGTGCCAAGGTTTTCGATTTATAACCATTATGTTATAATATGGTAAACCAGTGCAGTACATATAATATTATCTGAGAAGTGTAATTATTGATATACATCAGTAATACTTTCCTCCAGTATTATTTATATTCATATTTTGTACGTTGGAGGAAAGTGACCCCCTTCAAGGCACTACCTACTTTACCCCAATATATAAATTTAATATACATTTTTTTAAATAACGTGTCATCAATAAATCTTTTCTGCCTTAAAACAATTAGTTTGTAGATGCTTTAATCGAATTAAGTTAATGAAACATTAAAAAAGCTTTAGTTAATTTGTATGACAATGAAATAGGAAACATTGGTGAAAAGTGGAGTGAAGTAACCCCAGTTTACGGTACCTGCATAAAAATAAAAGTACCTATGTGATCAATTTAAGCCAATCAATGTAATAGTAGTAATAGTAGCCTATGAATGGTATTCTTGGCCACTGTTCCTTCTGCGTTTTCTTTCTTCACGTATACTTCTTGTGTCTTTTTTTGATGATTGCGGAGACTTTTGTGAAACTATTACTTCAATTTCATTATGTTCCGAACCTGGTGCAATAGTGTCAGTTTTAATATGGCAAGGAGGAATATATGATGGGTCAATGACAGAGTCATCAGAGCTAGAGCCTTGTACTGTACTTTCATTTTGGGCACACAAATAATTAGGTTCATGTGTTGAAGCCAAACATTGAAGATTCTGGCTCGATGTATCCGGTTTAATGTCATTTCTGCAGTTATTGATATGGTTAGTATCACTAGAGATAAAAGGTCGATCTTGATTCAAAATCGCATACGCGGAGTCAAATGGCAACGTTTTTGATTGTGCTGAAATATCACAATCACATAAATATGTTGTTAACGTTAACAAATGAAACTTAAATTCAAATTGTATATTGTGTGAAATTAAAAGCACACTCCCAATAAAATTGTATTTATGAAAAAATAACATAAAGTTACGAAAGTGTGGTAAACTTACCTTGCAACTTTATCAATGATGTTTTATTGGATTAGTATGTTTTTTTGATCTCGACATTATTTTGTATTTAAGTATAACGTATTAATCAATTTAAATAGTTTCCACGCCTTTTATGAGTTCAGAAAATCAATACTACACTCTACTAAATGAACTGTCTAACGGCGACTAACACCATAAGTCATCCGTTGTTGCCATTTAAAATTTAAAATTTTGTGCATAATCACATAAGTCAGACTTATGGGTTTTTACACCCCGCTTTTCAGAGGGAAATAAGTTATGTGGTTGTGTTCATTTGTATTATAACACCATACTAACAGCGTTCGACTTGTGTGTTTATACACAAGGGTGCAGAATCACTTTGACTTATAGAATCAGTAAAAACCGAAAAATTGAATTTTTTGACATATGTGGTTTTACACCCCGACTATAGATATATCCTGATGATACCAAATACGAAGGCCTTCGGGTGGCCTCCAGCCATTCCAAAACGCCTACACCTACCTTATTTAATGCAGAAGCCGCCGCCATTCTCCCCAAGTGCCAGGTAAAATCACTGAGGTTCGCGATTTCCACCCCACCATAAGGTTTAAAAGTTCAAAAGACAAGATCAATAGAATTATAAGGGCTTCAAAACGAGGAAGTATCTTTTTTCTACTGACGATCGACAGGCCGGACTTGTTTCCCATTCAGCAGCTGGAAGCTATCCAACGTCAAAAACAAAAATCACCAAGTACCACTTCCTTCCAGTATGTAATTAATATGATAATCATCATATTATTTTTTGTATTGCCCATGTTAGCTGGACACGACACTGCGCTTCAAAAATACATGTCACTTGCAAGTCTTCTTGCATCATTCCAAGTTATACCGACATCCCGTAGGTCTTACTGTACACTCTTTAGATACGTAGTATTTAGCGGCCTTCCACGGAGCCGGAATCCATTTAGCTTGAAGAACAGGCAACCAAGGATGAAGTTCTCTCTTGGTATCCGCAACACGTGGCTGAGCCTGGTCTAATGGCGCCTTTTCAGGCTCGGTTCGATCTCTTATCTCCTCGTTACTCATACCACCGCAAACCTAATATACGTCGCAAACATTTCCAGTAAAGCTCCGTCCACCCTTCTCGGTCCCTAGATATGCTCAAGCTTTATAATCTAAAGATGGCGCTGACTGGAATCATTTTTCAGTTAAGTGTGAAAATTCTTGTTTTGCCCATATACCCCTTAATCGAACTTTTTTCTCGAAATGAGTCATTTTATGTTTATTCAAAGTACGAGATGTGATAGAAGAGTAATTACATTGGTCACATTTAAATGGCTTTTCACCAGAATGAAACATTCTATGCCTTTTCATATCACAAGATCTTATACAAGAGAAATTGCATTGGTCACATTTAAATGGCTTTTCACCAGAATGAGTCATTTTGTGTAATTTCATATTACCGGATGTTATACACGAGTAATCACAACGGTCACATTTAAATGGCTTTTCGCCAGAATGAGTCATTTTGTGTATTTTCATATTACCAGATGTTATACAAGAGTAATTACATCGATCACATTTAATTGGCCTTTCACAAGAATGAGTCATTTTATGTATTTTCAAAACACCAGATGTGATACAAGAGTAATTACATTGGTCACATTTAAATGGCTTTTCACCAGAATGAGACATTTTGTGTATTTTCATTACTCCGGATTGTATACAAGAGTAATCACAGTGGTCACATTTAAATGGCTTTTCACCAGAATGAGTCATTTTGTGTATTTTCATATCACGAGATGTTTTGGATGAGTAGTCACATTGGTCACACTTAAATGGCCTTACACGAGAGTGATTCATTTTGTGTAGTTTAAAATTGCCGGAATGAATGCTATAGTAATCACATTGACTACATTTAAATACTTTTTTACCAGATTGACTAATTTTGTTTTGATTCTTGAATTCGGATCGCATGCTGACATAATCAACGGTCTCCGCTATTGATTTTTTATGAGTCGTTTTGTGAAGCTTTAATTGAGATAGCGAAGCAAAAAAATCAAAACAAAAACTGCACACAAAATTTTCCTTATTAAATGATTTTTTTTCTAACTTTATAACAGCTACTAATAATTCGGGATCTGTGATGGTAGATTGTATATGCTTACATTTAGCAGTGTGACTGACTAAATTAGTAATCGTTTCATATACGCCCAATTCTTTTTTAATGTCTTGATAGTCAATCTGTATTTCATCGTATGGCTCTTGTACTTCTCTCTCTGACAATCCTAGACTACCGGAATAGGTCACGGCTGTGGTTGCAGAAATCAACTAAAAGAAGATGAAATATCGAATTAAAATCAAATATCTTAATAATAAACATAGGAATCTTGACAAGCATGGTGGATAAAATTTAGAGGAAAATGGGTACTTATGTAGATCAGTTTTTTTATTTCAAGTCAAATCGCAAGGGATTTAAATATATTATTAACACTTAAAATATAGCTATAATATAAAATCTGACTAGATAATATTATATTCATTTGACCTTAATAAAAAAAAACATTAGTAGTCCATATATGTTTATCAGAGCATCATATTCCAAGCTTAATATATTCGCTGCCGACCTATATATTATTTTATCAGCAGACTAGTAGGTACTTTTCTTAAGTGTTAGTCACACTATCCTGTTTAAATTTATAGAATATTTTGTAAGTAATTGAATTACAGGTATACATCATGAAAAAGAGAAACCGGGACTAGAACTCTTATGTTTGCTTTGAGGTTTTGTATCAGCTACATACTTTTTGTCGAAATCAACTTCTTGAAATTAAGTATACGATTTAGTACTAATTCCTTTACCCGCACCTTTTCAACCTGTTACTTGACTTCGTAATGATGAGTTGTTTGAAATGTGTGATAATTCCACTTTCAGTTAAAAGCATCTTAATTGAAAAAAAAGTAAAATTTAATAGTCTTATGCACCTTATTAGATATACACTGCATTTCCTGCCTATTAAATTATAATTAATAATATCACTTAACGGCCCACATGCTCAGCGTAGGTCAAAATGGAGATTTTTATGGTATTTTCAAAGCATAACCCTGGACATTTCTTAAACATTGTAGATACTCTATTTATATAATTTTGAAGCCTTATTATCCTTTATATTTATTTTAAACATTTGATGACTGCATAAAGTATTTTGATTACATAAAATAGTATTCTTTTAAACCTCTCGCTCTTATGTTTTAAAATATATTCCATGTGAATAAGATGGTCCCAAATCCAACAAATCAAACCGCCCGGTTTGATTCAAGTTCAATGGTACGAACCAAGCAGGTTTGAATTGGATGGAAAGTTGACCATTCAATGAATGTGTTGCAGTTTATAGACAAATGTACTTATAATGCATTAATTTTAGGTACTGGCAAAACTGATTAGTTGCCGGACAGTACGTCATCGAAAAAATCATTCAAAAATAATTTCAACCATCCGACTTCGTTTATTTGGTTTCAAATGCTATGAAAGATACGTACAAGAAAAAGGAACCAACGCCTACTTACGTTTTACAATTATTATTAATTTGTGAAAATAAACTAACTTCAAAAATGCACGTGGCAACGAGGTCGATTTACCTGGATCACCCAATGTTAAAACTCCATTTTTTTTGGGTGCATTTGTTTGTGCATCGTTAGTTCACATTTGTGCACGATTTTTTTTCGTTTGTGCATGAAATAGGTTGTTATTTAAACATAACAATGTTAACAGTTCAAGGAAGGTAGGTACCTACAACACTTAAATATCTTTGAGTGGTCCGTGACGCCGGTAAGTAATTAAATTAATATCCACTTATTTAGAACACAAAAGCCGATCGCCAAAAGTATCTCAATTTGGAAAGCGCTTCAGAGAGTATTAAGAGCGGACATGCTCAGCGTATGTCAAAATGGAGCTTTTATTGTATTTTCAAAGCATGATCCTGGACATTCCTTAAACGTTGTAGATAATCTATTTAAATAATGTTGAAGCTTTATTATCCTTTATATTTATTTTAAACATTTGATGACTGCATAAAGTATTTTTACCTATTAAATAAAATAGTATTCTTTTAAACCTCTCGCTCTAATGTTTTAGAATATAGTCATATTTCGGTACATCCATGTGCAGTGGTCTTAAGATTTTTTACATTTATTAATTTTTAAACGCATTAATAAAACCATTAGTATAATTTATATCGAAATTATTAAAGTGAAATATTTACGATAAAAATTATATTGATAATCTTTGTGATCCCAAATTTGTGATCGTGCTTTGAAAATGCAATAAAAGCTCAATTTTGACCTACGCTGAGCATGTCCCCCTTAAGAGCCATTAGTTAAAATTTGTCGCAATTAGGTAGGTTTTGCATCTGTAGCATAGTTTTTCAAAAATATGTTAGTATTATGAATAATGAGAATGTTACATTCTACAATCTTGTAAATTATTCTTTGAATAAAAAAATGGTTTATTACCTTATTTAATTCAATCGGTTTTACCTTTACTGTCGACTCATTTACAGTAATTATAGCCGGAGTAATTGTGAAGTAGTTTCCTTTCACGACTATTGAAAAATTCCCAATTCGATTTCCGAAATGACCACATATTTCTTTCGGGAATACACTTTTTTCCTGTTTACTTATATCGTTGGCGTCATTTGTTGATTGTCTCTGAGAATTTTTAACCTAAGAAAGATCACAATATAATTTATTACACAAATATTATCGATAACAAAAACAAACGCTAATTTATCAGGTACCTACCTATGTTTTTAATAATAAATAACCTACGAAAAACTAACCTCGGCAGCGTGGCCGGAATCATCGGCATACTCTTGTTTGATGAAAGTATTTGACTTTGGGTTATTTCCATGTAAAGACATATCGAACAAATGTTGTTCATATCCATCAGGTTCAAAGTCAATTACATGGCGATTTACGTCAATTGTATGCATTGGAAGCGTTCTCGAAGATTATAGAGACAATAAATCAACTGTGAGCAATCCTGACAGACATGTATTTAGCAAAACTGGCAGCCGTGATAGTAGCGACGATTGTGTATGCCATAGACAAAAGATAGTACCTAATAATATTATTGCCACGTTGGATGTATTAATAATATTATTATAGATAGATGCATTATTTTAAATTCAACTAAGTACAATTATAATTATTATACATGCTATCAATTATTTTTATAGTGAAAAACATTTCAAAACTTATGGCTCGTCGACTGGGAGTTAAATTACCTAATTAATGTGATATTTGCTACTACATGTACATGTTTATTATTTTTTGTTTATGACATTCATAAAAGAAATCGTAAAACTTGTGTTGTTTTCACTGCTATATTATTTTATGCAAATCTACATAAAATAACACAAAATAATTATAGGATTATCGGAAGACATTACGAGAATCGTAACTTTTCACTTTTGACAGCTCGACTTTTATATTCGTTCGTTGATCATAGCAGAGCATAGACAAATCGGACGATTTATTGAAGCGCCTAGTTTCAAAAGCCCCTAAAACGGTTTTCATAAAATTTTGAGTTAGATATATATTATTTAGAGATATGTTTTTGTCCACTATATGTTGGACAAAGTTATAGTTTCAAAAAAGGCCTAAAACCCTCAATATTTATTATCAAAAATTGGTCTTAATTTCAAAACCCCCTAAAACAGTTTTCGTGTGAATTCCAAATCCCCTTAAAATGAGTAAGCCAATCAGCGGCTACTCTGATGGTCATGTGATACGGATTTCAATATGTCTGCCTGAACAAAATTAAAGTGACTTCGTGTTGATCGCTCTGTAGGTTAATAGTATTTTTCGATATTTATAATGAATGTTGAACTGATTAATGTGTCGAAACGTAAGCCCAATGAGTCAAGGAAGCGTTTAGAAAGAAAATAAATATGTAAAGTCAATATCGAACGCCAAAAACGGCAAGTGAATATTGACGATTTCTGCGTGTTATTTGTCCAATAATACAGTGGTGTCTCGTCATGATGTCCCTATTGTTGATTATAAAATTACTCGATTTAAAATAATTACAGTTTACCATTGAAAACGTTAAATATGTACCTATTGGCTAAATACTTTTTTCACATATTTTATTAATTATCAGGACCGGTTTTACCAACTTATTATTTTCTATGCAAATATTTAAAAATGCATAATAACAAAATATTATAAAGTAAGGACAGCCACTAACTAGAATATAATTACCTAATTATATGTACACTATACCTATACCATTCATCCGATTACGATAAAACTTTAATGAGTTATTGTCTGCACATCTGTTAAGGTTTTCCGAATTTGAAAAGTCATCTTCTTCTTCTTCATTCTATTTTCTTTTATTCGTATGGTTCCTATACTATTCATCCGACTGCAATGAAACTTTCGCCAGTTGTTATGCGCACACCCGCAAATATTTTTGAATTAGTACAACCATATTCGTCTTCTTCTTTTATTCTAATTATTATTTCCGGACTTTTCATTTTATTAATTATAGGTCTTCATCCCTATATATGTTTTTAAACTGACTAAAATAATAAATGTCAGTAGCAGCGTAGTCATCAAATTGTATTCTCATTGAAGGTACCTAATGTTTGTTATTGGTTATAATAAAAAATTTATTAAACCTAGTTGAAGTTCGCGTTAGCAAGATAAGTGCATGCATTTTATATATTTTCTTAAATCCTATTTTAATACCCGCAGATTTGGTTACCTACTCCACGCGAAAAAAAGGTCGAAGTTTATAAATCGTCTGACTAGCGTGCCAATGGCAGTTTAATGATTAATTTAAGTCCTCGTACTTTTGGCTAGCCAATGGAGCGCCTGCTATAATATTTCAAATAGTGTAAAGTTAACAAATAACGCGATACTGAAAAAATAAACTATCGACTCCAGTGTCGTAATGGAGGAAAATGATCGATCCCGAAGTATTGAAGTACCCGTAAAAAAATCCATCGTTTTTTTTCTTCTTCGGAAGAGACAGTTGCTGCTGTGGTTGAACGAGTAAGCAAACTTTCAAAGGAAACGTTGGATCTTATGAAGCTGCGTAGGAGTACAAAAAGCGAGCAACAAGTTGCAAATGATTTCGAGTACTCCACGTTGTGCAAAACTCTACATAAAAATATACGAGAAGATCAATATGAACCTTGTAGAATCAATTGTTGCGTCAGGAAGGAGCTTACATAAGAACAAGCAGCATCTGTCAATAGGGAGACGGCAGCTGATCACGACACTAAAAGCGCAAGATGGAAGTATCGTGCGTAACTGGGATCATCTACTGGATACTGTTGTAGAGTTTTACAGCACTCTATACAAAGATGACACTGACATCAATTCAGATTTTCCGGTGAACGGAGAATATGGAGATCCTCTTCCCGAAGTTACTACCACAGAGGTGGAGGATATTATGCTATAATGTGCATGAATAGTGGGAAAGCCCCGGGAGAAGATGGGCTGACTATCGATGTTCTCAAACGGGCCGGGAGGACGGTGAGCGAAGTGCTCGCACGTCTGTTTACGTCTTGCCTGCACGAAGAAAACATCCCAGAGTCATGGAAAAATGCCTCCATTATTCGTGCCTCCGTCAGTGTGTATTTGCCTTTGGTGAGTGTACACGACGCCTGAAGATGCCGAAAGGCGAAACCCGGGTCGCAAAAAACGAGTTAAATGGAATAGTACAGAGCTTGAATCCATTAGAATTTGCCTCCATTATTATTCTCCATAAGAAAGGAGACACTGAAGATATGAAAAACTATCGACCAATAATTAGTCTACTGCCAATTCTGTATAAGGTTTTCACTAAAATACTCTCAAACCGTCTCGAAACAGTTCTAGATGAGAACCAACCAAGAGAGCAAGCCGGATTCAGAAGAGGCTACAGTACTATGGATCATATACAGGTCGTCAAGGAAATCATAGAGCGCTACCAGCAATACAAACTGCCATTATATTTTGATTTTATAGACTATGAAAAGGCGTTTGATTCCATCAAAAAATTCTTAATTATAGACGCCCTTAGAACCAAGGAATTTCCAGACGCTACATAAACATATTGAACAGTATATACAGTGATGCCACAGCATGCGTGAAACTCCACAAACGGTCGTGTAAATTTCCCATTAACAAAGGTGTCCGGCAAGGTGATACCATTTCACCTAAACTATTCACCGCTACTCTTGAGGAATTATTTAGGAAACTTGAATGGGAGGAAAAAGGTGTTTCAATTAATGGGGCGCACCTCAGTCTCCTGCGCTTTGCAGATGATATTGTTCAGTGGCGAAGGGTGGAGGTAGGCTGTTAAGATTCGCTATAAATAATGCACACTAAACTTTTTTAGTCATATGTATTTGTTTCTATTGAACTAAGACTACAATTTACAGATGGTGTTGGTTAGTTTTTAAAAATCAATTAAACCATGCCTAAACGAAACCATAATAGTTTTGGTCTAATTTGGGCAATACGACAAAATTGTGCACACTTTTTCATTCATAGTTATTTGTTTTCGTTGGATTAAAGATACATATTATACATATTGTTGGTTCATTTTTTTAATTCATTAAGCCCTGCCTGAACCAAACTATAATAAATAAAAAATATTATTCTATCTATAAAATATTCAAAGTTATGTATGATTTAATTGCATAATTTTTAAATATTTTATAGATAGACATGTATTTTTTGACTATTATCTATTATGGCTTGGTTTCTCAGGGTTTAATTGAATTTTAAAAACTAACCAACACTTTCTGTAAATTGTAGTCTTATTTCAATGAAAACATATACGTATGTCTGAAAAAGTTTAATGTGCACTATTTATGGCGGATCTTAACAGCCTACCTCCACCCTTCGCCACTGATATTGTTATACTCTCACAAGACCCGAAAGACCTCCAAGGTAGAATGCAAGAACTCGCGGATGTCAGTCAATCGGTCGGCTTAAAGATAAATGTCTCAAAGACAAAAGTGATGAGGAACTGTTTTTCGGACCCTGTGATTATCTGTATTTCTGGCACCCAACTCGAGCAAGTTAGCAGCTACGTCTATCTCGGACAGCAGGTGCCCATAGACGGAAGCATGCACGATGAAATCGCTCGAAGAACAAAGTTGGGATGGAGTGCTTTCGGACGTCTGAATAGTATCTTCAAGGGTGACCTACCATTATGTCTTAAGCGTAAGGTGTTCAACCAATGTGTGCTACCTGTGCTCACGTATGGCTGCGAGACGTGGACCCTCAACACGAGAGATGTCCAAAAGCTAAGAGTCGCACAGCAAGGCATGGAGACGTGTATATTGGGCATCACGCGAAAGGACCGTAAGAGAAACGAATGGGTTAGGAAGCATACAGGAGTACGCGATGTAACAGACGTTGCCAAATAGCTGAAATGGAGATGGGCGGGGCACATTGCTCGCCGAAAGGACGGCCGCTGGACAAATGCCGTCATCCAGTGGTAGCCAAGGGGCACGAAACGGCCACAGGGTCGCCCTAAAAGCCGCTGGATTGACGAACTGGTAAAGTTCGGCGGAAATACGTGGCAGCGAACGACACAGGGCCGAGAGAGTTGGAGAAAGCTTGGGGAGGCCTTCATCCAGCAGTGGATTGACCCCGGCTGATGATGATATTATCATAGTTTATTGTCTATTAATTGTCACAAGAACTTGTTTGACAGATTTGCATAGACGTGTAAGGTGTGACACGATTCTTTTTGAGAATGGACGCCTTCATTGCGTAAAATGGACGTAAAACGCGAAGCAGTTGACTTCGAACCTGATGCAGATGAGCAACATTCTTTCGATGTAGCTTTGCATGGAGGTAACCCACAGTCAAATATCAAACAAGAGTATGCTGATGATCTCGGCCACGTCGTTGAGGTTAGTTTACAAAGGTTATTTATTACACAAACATACTTCATAAATTAATAATATTTGTGTAAGGAATTATGTTGTAATATTCTCAGAGATAATCAACGCATGACACAACGATATAAGTAAACAGGTCCGTGGTCTGGTTACACTCGCACTCGCGCGGTATTGTTTGTTGGGTTACCCGGTGCGCGGCACTTGACGGTACACTGTTTATGGACGATACGTGAGTACCTATGATGAATGATGATGATAGGTTATTCTTTTCTCATTTTGAAGTCGTTTTACCAATGATATAGGTACTTACTATAGTTTTTTTCTTAAGTAATGTTTAAAATTTAATAAACTTATTACTAAGTAAATGCTCAAACATATTATTAGGCATCACGGTAAAAGTACACTATTTGGAATGGCCCTCAAAAAGCAACTTTGTTTAAAGTAATACTGCTATAAACACTAGATAGGATAGAATGACATGTTGGTTTTATAAATACTCAATTCATAAGGAATAAGCATCAATTTAATATAGAAATAATTTATAGTTTCTCCAAGTGGAGTCATCGAAATGATTGATGTTTGAAGTGCCGTTCCAAATAATGCACTTTTATTGACTATACATTTCATGTTAATTTAAGTGGGTAGGTAGGTATGTAAAACTAACGTTTTAAAAAAAATTATTAGTTTTATTTATTTTATATTTTATTTGTATCTAAGTACCTAAGTACAAAGTGTATTTTATAATATTTTATATTGCCAAGATAACTCTGCTTGTGAACTGATAAAATATTCCCTAAAATCTTTTCGTACACCTTTTGCATGCAAGGAATAATTATTACTCCCTTGCTGTTCTAGATGTAACAGGTTATGTGTTGATTCCTCATTTCGCAAACTTCCATTTTCTATTTCACCTGTTTCGAAATTCTCTCTATTAAATATACCTTCAGGAGCATACATATTAGCAGAAGATTTCTCTGAAAGTAAGAAGTTGTGTAACGAACATGTGGCTAATATTATTATATCAACACGTTCTGGAGCAAGAAGAATTGGTTTTTTAGTACCCTAAAAATACTAGACATTACACCAAAACATTTTCGACAACATTTCTTGCTCTAGAAAGCCTGTAGTTGAAAATTCTCATTGAACCTTGGCATTTATGTGGATATGGTTTCATTATATGTGGTTGAAGAGGAAACGCATCACCAGCATCAAAGACATAAGGAACTTTAATATTCCTACCAACAAGAGGTGTTTTTTTGTAGACTGTTTGCTTGCTCTTGAATGTAACTTGAAATTCCACTAGCTCTAAAAACTCCACCATCAGAAATTCTGCCATTTCCACCAACGGGAGCTATGATAATTTTATAGTGTGCATCAACAATCGCCATTAAATTAACACTATGCTGTCCTTTATAATTGAAACTTGAATAACAACATGTTTGCCGCCTATTTATAGCACCCAGGCACTGGGGAAAGTTCCATTTTAATTGAAAACTTTTGCTGTCAGCCTTCCATGCTTCTGGTGTTGTTGGTGCCTACAAAAACATCAAAATAATTATTAGTAACAGTTCAACCTACAACCTATTTATTTTAATTTATATTTTTAGGACGATGCTTCCACAAATAGAAACGAATTAGACGACACATTATACGTAACAACTGGAGAACAAGCTGAAAGATCGTCCTCAATTACGAAACCAGAAGATGAAAGGGCGGATAAGATAAGAAAGGCCAACAAAAAACCAGAATAGAGGACACTGGATGATCCTTATTAATGCAAAAATCCATACCCATACTCTCTCAGGATGATGATGAGTATGACATTTTCGGCAATTTTACTGCATCACAAATTAGAACGACGAAATCTGAATATTTAAGAAAAAAGATGAAAAGAAAATACAGCAGGCGATGTTAGAGGTAACTGAAGAGGAAGAGGAAACGATACGAGCAGGAATGTATTCCTCTGCATCCTTAGCATCACCGTACGGAACGGATAGTACACTGTCGAATGAGGTTGATATTCAGATTGAATATCAACCTCATTCAATAGTGCACTAGGTAGTAGGTAGGTATATTGAAAACGAAACTGACAGCTGCGAAACTGAACCTACCGACATTCAATTTCAAATAGTTTCGCACTGGCTAGTGCTTTGTAGATGGAATTTATTTGATTATAAAAATAATAAAATATATTTAATAACCGGTAATTTTATTTTAAATTGACATATTATTATTAATAATAAAATACATATTATATACTGTTAGGTTCCTAAAAAATACAGATGTGGTTTAACCAAATAATTCTATACGTTTGAGTTAATAACCAAATAACTAGGTAGGTATGTGAATAGCTTATTACAAGCGACCTAAGTAATTTTGTTTTATCATATTTAAATCCTAAATTACGGCGCTTTTATTATACATGCAGTTTTCTATTGAGACTATTATATTGCATACTAAATCATTTTAAAACAATTTTTTCAAAAATATTAGAACAATCACCCATCGCGCCCCAGCGGCGTCAATTTGACGCCGCTGTTGACAAAGTACTTCTGGACAATCGGCGCCAATTTGACGCCGCTGCGACAGACCGCAGTAAATGATAATTTTTAACCATATACTTACTACCATATATCGAAAAATTCTTAAACCAAAATCGTTCAATAGATAATGTATCCAGAAATTAAGACTGTCGGTAATACAGTGACCCATATATATTTTCGGAATAATATTGTTTGTAAGTCGATTCGTATCGCGTCTTTAGAAATAATCAAGATGGCGAGTGGTTCGGGTATCGATAAATTGTTGCGTTAAAGTGGCGGTAAATCATTATCTATCGATGAGATCCGCGATATATTGAACCAATCTGATAACGACAGTCTTTGTGACAGTGATAGTGAGCCAGACATTGATAATTGCGACGAAGATCTTCATATTATTTCGTCGGATGAAGAAGGGCCCGAGGAAGAAATAACCACGCCGTCCGTAATTACATCGGATGATCAAAATATGTTCCCCAATAAACGCCTGCGGTTGAATTCATGTGATGCATGGAATTGGGAAGAGACCGCAGACGTCTGCAGCATTCCTTTCACGGGGCAGCCAGGATTATGCCGAACGACTATCAATGCCTTTGAGGCCGACAAGTCGGAGTATGCGGCGTGTCGAGAAATTTTCACGGAGTTTTGGTCTCAAATCACTTCCAAAACTAACCGGTACGTACATGTTTTATCAATTATTTATATATTTGTAGTTTACAATTGCAAATAAACGAAACATGTTGATACAATTTTGGGTATTTCTTTTGCAATATACCAAGTCAGATCATATTTCAATGCAAAATAATATTTCCCATATCTGACACTGTTCTGTAGGTACTCAATATTTCTTTATTCTTTATCTTCAGATACTCCACGGAGAGATCATCTACGTCTACGCCCAGTGAAGAATGGAAGGACATCACTTCTGAGGAGTTGCAGGCCTACTTCTGCCTATGCATTCAGATGGGCGCAGTGCGAAAGTCAACTATCAAAAGTTACTGGTCCAAAAGACAGGTTATTGAGACACCTTTTTTCATATCTGTTATGCCATGGGTGAGATTTGAAACTATCTCCAAGAATGTGCACTTTGCGGACGACAAAGATGCTTCTCCAGGAGATAGGTCCAAAAAGATTTGCCCTATAATAACTCATCTGCGTAAGAGATTTTCGATGTTTATAAACCAAACTACAAGCTTTCTATCGATGCTTGATGAAGTTCCGGGGACGTTTATGCTATGTTCAGTTCTATAGGAATAAACGTGCCCGGTTCGGCATAAAGTTTTATAAACCTTGTGAGTCTCAGTCAGGGTATTGTTTCGATTTCAGTATATATACTGGGACGAAGGAGGGAGATGTGGACTTGCCATCTAGTGAAGCGATTATGCATCATCTATTGTTAGGCTATGAGACTGATGGGCACATTCACTTCCTCGATATCTGGTATTCGTCTCCCAATCCTTTTCTAAAAGAAAAAGGAACTAACTGCGTAGGTACAGTTCGGACCAACCGCAAGAATATGCCTACGAGTATGAAAGGAAAGACGAAAATGGAGAGAGGTGAAACGTCGTGCCTGCTCAGTCATGGATTGATGGCACTACAATGGATGGATAAAAAACCAGTCACAATCTTATCCACCATTCATGAGGGCATCTCTATGACTGCAACAGGCAAAATGATTCACCGTAGCCAGCAGGCAGTTACCAAGCCCCAGGCAGTTATTGACTACAATAATGGCATGGGGGGAGTAGATCGTCAAGATCAATGCCTGGCCTCCTTCCCGATTATGCGTAGGTATATCAAGGGGTATAAGAAGAAATTTTTTATGTATGTGATATGGCCTTATTTAATTCATATCAGATTTTTAAAAAAGTCTCTCTGGCCCGATTGACCTTCAATGAGTTTAGGGTCAACGTGGCATAACAGATACTGTGAAAAGTTATTAATATTCGCTGACTATGGCAGAAAAGGAAGGCCCTCAGTTAGTGATTGTCCGTTGCGGCGTCACGCATTGCAATGGGCTCACTTTCCAGGAAATATTGCCGTTGGCCCTGGGGGGAAAGCAGTATCCCACAAGGCAATGCCACATTTGTCGTGCAAGGAAGAAGGATTCAAAAACACGCTGGAAGTATAAAAAATGCAAGGTGGCTGTCCATCATCCAGAGTGTTTTGAACAATACCACACTAAGCTCTACTTTTACGTTAAATTGTTATGTTTTCATGTGTTTTTATTTATGTTTTCTTCAATTCCTTACCATTTTCAAAATAATCTTTTTTATATTTATTTCCTAAGACCTATGACTACATTGTCATATATAAAACAATAATTAGAAAGAATAATTCAATAACTACACAATGTCTTAAAAATAATAGGAATCAAGTATATAATATAAAAGTTATAGCAATTTTAGTATAACATATACTCTTGTAAAATTTATTACAAAATTAAATCTGGCTGTTTGTCCAAAGTATTTCCCATTTTAATCTGTCTTGGATGGCTTAAATGGCTTTTTACCAGAATGAGTCATTTTGTGTTTTTTCATGGTGCCTGATGCAATACAAGAGTAACCACATTGGTCACATGTAAATGGTTTTTCGCCAGAATGAGACATTTTGTGTAATTTCATACTACTAGATTCTCTACAAGAGTATTCACATTGGTCACAGTTAAATGGCTTTTCACCAGAATGCGTCATTATGTGCCTTTTCATATTATTAGGTATTATACATGAGTAATTACATTCATCACATTTAATTGACTTTTCACCAGAATGAGTCATTTTGTGTATTTTCATATCACCAGATCTTATACATGAGTAATTACATTGGGCACATTTGAAAGGCTTTTCACCAGAATGAATCATTTTGTGTATTTTTATATAACCAGATTGTATACAAGAGTAATTACACTGGTCACATTGAAATGGCCTTTCACCAGAATGAGTCATTTTGTGTATTTTCATAATAGATGTTGTTGTACTTGAATAATCACATTGATCACATTTAAATGGCTTTTCACCAGAATGAATCATCTTGTGTAATTTCATCTGACTGGATCTTATACATGAGTAATTACATTGGGCACATTTGAAAGGCTTTTCACCAGAATGAATCATTTTGTGTATTTTTATATAACCAGATTGTATACAAGAGTAATTACACTGGTCACATTGAAATGGCCTTTCACCAGAATGAGTCATTTTGTGTATTTTCATATTAGATTTTGTTGTACTTGAATGATCACATTGATCACATTTAAATGGCTTTTCAGCAGAATGTGTCATTTTATGTAGTTTCATCTTACTAGATGTTCTACAAGAGTAATTACACTGAGAACATTTATTTGGCCTTTCAACAGATTGATTTATTAGGTAAAGATTTTTGATATTAGATCGAATTCCCATGTAATTTTCCGTTTTATTCGCTATTGATTTTTTATGACACGCTTTGTGAATTTTCAATAGAGATGACGATGCAAAAAAATCAAAACAAAAACTGCACGCAAAATTTTCGTTATTAAATGATTTTTTCTCTAATTTTATTACGGCTATTAATAATTTGGGATCTGTGACGTAAGATTCTATATTCTCACGTTTAGCAGTGTGACTGACTTTATTAGTTTTCGTTTTATAACACTTCAATTCTTTTTTAATGTCTTGATAGTCAATCTGTATTTCATCGTATGGCTCGTGTACTTTTAGGATCCTCTCTGGCAATCCGAGACTAGCGGAATATGTCATGGCAGTGGTTGCAGGAATCAACTAAAAGAACGCAGAGTATATTGCATTAACAAGAAGACAAACAACATAGGTATATGGTATAATAATATTTTTAAAAAAATACACACCTTAAAGATATGTAGGCATTTTAACATACAGGGAGGGTAGAATTTTGAGAAAGAAATGGTTTGTTCATAATTTATATCAGTATGCTTATTTCAAGTAAATCAAGTCGAGCAAGTCAGCAGCTACGCCTATCTCGGACAGCAGGTGAAATAGACGGAAGCATGCACGATGAAATTGCTCGAAGAACCAAGCTGGGATGGAGTGCTTTCGGATGTCTGAATAGTATCTTCAAGAGTGATCTACCATTATGTCTTAAGCGTAGGGTGTTCAACCAATGTGTGCTACCTGTGCTCACGTATGGCTGCAAGACGTGGACCCTCAACACAAGAGATGTCCAAAGGCTAAAAGTCACACAGCGATGCATGGAGAGGTGCATGTTTGGCATCACGCGAAAGGATCGTAAGAGAAACGAATGGGTTAGGAAGCAGCCAAGAGTACGCGATGTAACAGACATTGCCAAACAGCTGAAATGGAGATGGGCGGGGCACATTTTTCGCCGAAAGGACGGCCGCTGGACAAATGCCGTCATTCAATGGTATCCAAAGGGTACGAAACGGCCACAGGGTCGCCCTAAAAGCCGCTGGATTGACGAACTGGTAAAGTTCGGCGGAAATACGTGGCAGCAAACGACACAGGACCGAGAGAGTTGGAGAAAACTTGGGGAGGCCTTCATCCAGCAGTGGATTGACCCCGGCTGATGATGATGATTTCAAGTAAATGTGCATGGATCCTGAATATACAATTCCCAATACAATATTTATTATCTGCTTCACATATCTAAGTGTGCGTAAGACCTAAAGATACCACTTCGACGGAATCTGGCTGCATGTATTCACTTGACTTAGGGGTTCATAATAAAAAACCAGTCTCTCATCTATGTTTACAATTAATCCTAATCATTTTCAAACTTATTCACTGACGACCTACATATTTTTTAGCAGAAGACTAGTACAAGTGCAAGTCACACTAACTATATTGTTATTTCATAGAAAATAGTGTAGACAATTGATTTACTGTTGTGCATTCGAAATAAGAGCAGTCGGGTTGAGGATTCTTATGCCGGGTCCACACTGGCAACATGTCGCGCGACATGTTGCTAGTGTGGACCCGGCATTATGTTTGCTTTAGGATTTTGTATCAGCAACGTAGATTTTCTTAAAACCAACTTCCTGTAAATTAGTATACGACTTAGTAATAGAAGGGTTGTGGGAATAACAGAGTTTTACATAGGTTATTGTATAATGCATATTTGTCAAGACACACCTTACTATCGGTTTTGGTATAGTATTTTAAAAGAGCGGTGTTCCTTATATACAGGCTGTCCCCATGCCTGTAATCACCAAATTCCATATTAGGTACATGCTAAATTGAGAGGAAAGTGCAGAATTTTGCATGGAAAGTGAAGACGTATGAAGAATATGTACCTATCCACACGGTGGTTACACTGTCAAGCACAACCGATTGGAATGCATTAGATTGACTTGTTTTTATTGAAAATTTTACTCAGACAATAATATTGCTTTCATACTTATACTACTGGGGAAAGATTTGTGATGAACTATAGTTGGATGTAGGCACACATTCCTTTATCCGCACCTAATATCACTTTTATACCTTGTCTACTAGATGATATCCTTGTTGTGGTGAGTTGTTTGAAATGTGTTATATTTCCATTTTTAGTTATACGCATCTACATTGGTCACCAGTAAAATTATAGTTAATAATATAATATACTATAACCGTCTTATGTGTGAATCGTTAGATATACAATACATTCCTGTTTCATAATAATAAATTAATAGTATCACTTACGCCAAGACATTGACTTATTTTTGCATTCCTATTTAGAAACTGATCATTAGGAATCAAGTTGACGGAGGGAAGGCAACATAGGTACCGCATCTTTGGAGCAACAGAGAAATAGGAAACTAATAAATTTGCACTCACGTTGTGTTCCATAAGCTAAGCGAGTACCAATAATTCGTTTTTGAATGGGTAAATAATAACTGGGCGAATACGTCAGTGTTTTTCGCCACATCTAATCAAATTAATTGATCTATTGCGCATCTTAATTTATTCTGTGTTACCGTTATGATCGTATTTAAAATGAATAGATTGTTATATACCTGATGTCGTGGAATGCATTTGGAATAAGGGCAAGTGGGTTGAGGGTGCTCATGATTGCTTTGCTCCACATCCACTTGAACAATGTCATTCTTCAAGTCAACCTGCTCGAAATTAGTCTCCAATTTCACAGTGGTAAGGTACTTTGAAGAGATCTAAAAAAATACATTGATATTATAATTAAAAAATAATATTAATATCTTTTTACGACGATAATAAACTTTGTTTCTGTTTCGTGATATCGTTGGCGGCATTACAATATGTTGATTGTCTAGAGTAGTGGTCGGCAAACCGCGGCTCGCGAGCCACATGTGGTTTTCTGACCCCTTGAGTGTGGCTCTGACACAAATGACTACGAACGGGCTAAAACAGTGAAAGATAGAATAGTCAAAATGTGTTCGAATATAACCAACCAACCAGCAAGTCAAAGATTTTAAATTGCTTTCAGCTTTATCATAGCAGTTGACGAGTCTTGTGACATAAATGATAGCACAATTTTCAATTTTTGTACGATTTATTTCATCTACAGGTCATGAAAAAGAACTAAAAATATAGTCCTGTTGAATGATATATGATAATTAAATAATAAATTTTAATTCCGAATAGTGAGCTGATTATTTTAGTTATGTTCTAACCTTATGCGTTTAAATAAGCATATATTATCATGCACCATTTTAATAATTTTTCTCATAAACCATTTTTAAGTTAATCTTTTTATCTCTTTTAAGGAAATATTGTCACCACAATGGTGCTGTATTCTAAATTTGCACGAAAGATCGACAACCATAACGTGGAATGCGGCTTCTTTGAGATTAAATAGGTACCTAACGCTAGACTGGCAAGCTATCTTCGTCGTATTATGCAATTTCGAATCGGAAAGCGAGGTGCGTAATTGATTTTTGAATGGGCATAATAATTATTAATAATAAACCCCGCCTGGGGCTACGAGGTAACGAAGTTACAGCATCACAACTATGAATTGATATCCGACCGTTTGAGAAAGCAATTGTTCGAAATTAACTGCAAACTTATAGTCGCTACCTACGTATATAATTTTTTGAACTCGACCGAAGATAACTGCCAAAGAAGAAATTGCCTGGGAAGCGAATAGGTCATCGAATAATTATTAAAATGACAATTGGATACGTTTAGTGTGCTATTATTTCATAATTAGTAGTACGTCAATTAACGCTGTCAAATTGTATACGCCATAGTGGTTTTAATAATGCTATGCTGACGAGGAATAGCCACTCGAGCCGAGCGGACCTACCATACGCTCACGCTCGGTCCACCTCGAGTGGTCTCGGCGAAAGTGTGTCCTGCATTAAATCGGGTTGTGATTTGTTGTTTGGAAAAAGTGAGTCACTACATCGGTCATTCTTCAAACATTCATTAGGTACTCTACAACAGTAATCACAAGTAGCCAATGACATTATTAATGGACAACGCACTCAATACAGTAGATGGCAAGTAAATTCGCGCATAGCGACATTTGCACATGCATAGGTAGACGTCACGCGATTTCCATTATGCGATATCACGCAGCGGGAATTTATAGCAATATCACCTTTATTGTAATGGCGTTAGAACAGTGTTTCTAGTGTTAATGTTCATTTGAGCGAACCCGTTCGAACCGAACCATTCGGCAGACCCGACGAAAAGCATTAGGAATTTATAGCAATAGCACCTTTATTGTAATGGCGTTAGAACAGATTGTGCCATTCGGCAGACACGACAAAAAAGTGAGTGTCATTTTTCCAGATGCTTTGTCCATATTAATGTCAACAAACGAATGACAACAAACACAGTGCAAACAAAACCAACCCACCTTGATTAACAATGCCACGTGGCGATTCATATGTATTTATAGTGATAAAATTAAAAATAGAACAATATATTGGGTAATAATGTTCTCAAAGGGAACGAAACCGGACGTTAGACAATCATGTGGACAATTAAATTACTAGATACTTATTATATTGTTTTAGCACTAATCACAAGAACATTTTCGTAGTTTTAATTCAAAACGAACGTTCCAAACTTATCTTATCTAAATCAATTAATAGAGCGTACCGTCGTTGGCGACTTATTTACAATAATCATAATTGGTATAGTGTTAAAGAGTTTCCTTCCACAGCCGTTGAAAATTACCCATTCTATTTCCGAAGTGACAACATATTTCCTCCGGAAACGCACTTCTTTCCTGTTTACTTACCTATATCATTGGTGACTTTTGTTGATTCTCTCTGAGAATCAACTCTCTTGGAATATTACAATATAACTTCTTATGCAAATATTATCGATTAAGTTTGGTATTTTTTAATAAGTAACTTTTGAAAAACTAACCTCTACAGCGTGGCAGCGATCATCAGCATCCTCCTGTTTGATGCAAGTATTCAACTCTGGGTTATTTCCATGTAAAGATACATCGAACGATTGTTGCTCATCTGAATCAGGTTCGAAGTCTACCGCTTCACGTTTTACGTCCATTTTACGCATTGAAAGCGCAGGTAGTTATCAAAGGGAATCGTGTCACACTAAACACGTGTACGCAAATCTGTCACACATGTGTTTGGCTGCCGTGACAATAGACAATAAACTAATATAATATAGGGATGGAAAAAATCAATCAATACTTTTGTCCGGTATTTCAATACTTTGGGATCGATTATTTGATAACTTAATTCCCTAGTTGAAATATTTAATGCAGGCGCTCTATGTGCAAGCAAAAGTCCGAGGACATAAAATCGTCCGATTTGTCTATGCTCTGCTATTGACCATAATCTCAAATTTAAAAATACAGATAAAGCTGTCATTTTCTAATAAGTAAACAAAATAATCAATCACAATGTTGAAAAAAGTCCAGGACATTAAAATTTATTAAGTCACTTATTGTCACTGACGATGTACATACAAACTTTGTACTTTTTTTTCGCGTGGAGTAGGTAGGTTCCTACCGAAACCTGCGGCTATTAAATGAGATTTTAGAAATTATATAAAATTATTGTCTTCACCGACAGTAATAATATTGTTTTGTCTTGCTACCGCGAACATCAACAGTTACTAATTAATACTAACACTTGATACTAGATCTAATAAAATTATTACCTTTTATTTGTATCCAATTAATAACCATCATAACCTATAATGATAATAAAATTTGATGGCTATGTTGCCATTGACATTAATAATATTACTATTATTGTCAGCTTAAAAATATAATATGTATGAAGACGTACCTAGGTACCTATATATTTAATTTTATGTAGAGTCCGGAAATTAATTTCCCTTTACACAAATATTAGAATATTATATACCTACATAACTATATTATTGTTAATAATTTCTGAAGATTAACGAGCGCTCAGGTTTGTCAAATTTTCCATTTCGTGTACTGTGACAATTAAAACAATGTAAAGACTAGAGCATTTTATCATCACAAAATCTTTTATTCTAAAATTAATATTGTAAGCATTGTAATTGCTAATCAGAATTTGAATATTCCAACTAGGGGAAAGTATTGAATGATTTGACAGGACAAAAAGGATCGTTACCTTTTCAGCCCTAGTTATCGCCCCATCCTTATACCTCACGGCCATAGACTAATATAATATTCGATAATGCTTCAAATACACTATATTATGACGAACGGTCACATATTATATGTATGTCGAAAAACCCGTTTCTTATGTTGGCGTCCTGTGTCATAGAGTGTAAAAAGACGATGTCATGACTGTCACATATATGTCAAACGATCTATGACGGCCTTCTATGTCATAGATTTTCGGCTCAGTGTAAACACCTCGGTAATTTTGTGTGACACTAGTTTATGTCTGTGACATCTATGCCGAACATGTTGTCATATATTATTGTTTATGGGTCATAGATCGCGCGGGAAGTGTTTTTCTGTCTTTGATTTCAAACGCCATCTTGACAATTTTGACTACTATACAACGAAACAATACCTAGTAAAAAATGGACAAAAGAACTCGCAAAATCGTGTTAGAGTGGACGGATGAAGTAATTATTAATTTAATCGGATTGGTGGAAGGTAATCCACTATTGTGGGACTGTACACTGACCGATTATAAAAACAGGGTTAAACGAAATGCTGCTTGGGTCCAAATCGTACAAGATTTGGGCCTTGAAAGCGGTTCTCAGTACTCGGTGGATGATGCCACGCGTAAATGGCAGAGTTTGCGGTGCCAGTATAAAGACTATAAAAATAAGGAAAAGGCGACAAAGAGTGGCCAAGGGACCAGCGACAGGTACCACGTTAGATGGAAGTTTTTCGGCCTCCTCAAGTTCCTTGACTGCGACTCGATAGCTGTCGCCACTACTTCAAATTTAGTAAGTATCGCAACGATTTTTATTAGACATTCCACATCGAGTTAAGTGTTTCTCTAGCGGCTAGCTATTCCAATTCAGATAACGAGCTCTCTTTGCAAAGTATTTATAGTATATTATTATTCTATGAAATGTATAAAGGTACCTAGGTACCTATCCACAAAAGTGTAGGTAGCCTTGAGGTACGTTCCTTCCTGAAACTTGGTATTATATTAGGTAGATGCTCTGAAATTAAACACAATATCCTATGATCATTCAGTGTCAGTTCTCTTTTCAATTGATGACTTGTTTAGGCTATTGAGCTAGGTAAAGATAATCTATTCCATATCGTTGTGATCTCAATTCTTGATTCCTGATGTTTTTTTCGTGTAGTAACAATTTTATTTCTTCTAAACATGAAGCAAAGCGTGTCAGTACGTTACCTCTGGAAAGCCAGCGAACTTCATTGTGCAGAAGTAAATCTAGGTACTCGCTATCCACTTCCAAGTCCCGGAGTACCTTAAATTGGTGATGATAGAGGGGTTTGGCCAAGATGCTGTTAGTTACTTTGATAATGAAATTCATTACTGTAACCATTTCTTCGGGAAATGTTAGGGCGCAAAGCGCTTCTCGATGTAAATATGAGTAGAGTAAAGAGTGGTAGAGTATGCTGTACATCTAAGTTTGTCTGGCGGCTCTATTTCATAAACTCATAAGTTATAAGGCTGCTTGAGATAAGGTGAAATTGGAGTTTATGTCTGAATAGCCGTAAGCGTCTATGCAAAGAGCCGCTTATTCCGACCCCTGGTCTAGGCTATGCCAATGTAAATCTGCTGAAAAATAATTTGTTTGAATTTAATAACATTTCATGTTCTATCAAACCTACATTTTGTACGAAGTCAGAACCTTTGTATGAATAACGTTGGTATTCAATTATAGGTCGTAATAATAATTTTATTCATAACATGGAAATCACCGGTGAGTCCACTGAGCATATTATCTATGCTCCTTTTAGATGTTTATGCATGGTCTACATCTACAAATTACAATACAGTAAACTTCCAGTCCAGCACCAAAAATTTCCCTGTCGAATTGATGGGCAGTTGTTGGTTTAATTTTTGTCTACTCTACGGTACAAAAACATTTTTAAATAGGTTGTTTGAAAAAAAAAACTCTTATTTTGTTAAATAAATATTTCAATTCAATAAATTCTACAGCTCTCTTCCTCTACTGTTGACAAAGCATGTTATAGGTATTATGTGATGGATGTAGACAACAATAAAACTGCATTATGTTTATGTAAATATTCAATCCTTTTTGATTTTATTTTTGAAATTATACATAAATATACCTATTAATATAATAACTTAAACATATTAAGTATTTGAGTAAAATTTACTTTGCCAACAAAAATATTGTGTAAATGAAAAATATACACTCATGTTATAAAGATAATATATCTACATTTGGAGCATTAAAACATTAATATATTTAAAAAACGAAAGACAAATTTACTTTTCCTAAAAAAATATTAAGAGAAATTATACCTACTCACCTTTGTTAAAAATATATATATTTGGAGCACTAAAACATGATATATTAAAAAAAATATATAACAATGTTACTTTGCCAAGAAAAAGACAAATTATACTCACATGTTTTATAATATACATTTAGAGCACTAAAACATAATATATTTTAAAAATAATAAATTCACTTTGCAAACAAAAATACAACGGATTGTAATAGGAAAAATTGACTGCCATCTTCAGTCGCAACGTTTCGCCAATTCCCATCCACAACAGTTCCGTCGCAGTATCACCATCTAAGTCCCCATTTGCCAGATAAAGGCGTTGGGAATTTGATGTCATTATAAAATTGTGCAGTGCACATGTGGCCAGGACAATTTTTTTGGTTTTTTCTGCTGTTAAAGAAATCGGTTTTCTAAAAACACGAAATCTCGCCGACAGAATCCCAAACGCATTTTCAACTATACGCCGAGCTCTTGACAAACGATAGTTGAAAATGCGCTCCAGACCATGTGCATTTCTGTGGGAGAATGGCGTCATAATGTTTTATTTCAATGAGAATGCATCATCTGCAACCATTACATAAGGCACCGGTGTAATACCATTTTGCAATGGTCGTGCACCCGGTATATTTATTGAGTTGGTTTGTAATGCTGCAACTAATGTGGACTCATTAAAAACACCCCCATCTGATGCCCGACCGTTACAACCGACATCAATATATGTAAATTTATAATTGGCGTCAACATCGCCATTAAAATAATGCTGTGCGTGCCCTTATAATTGTAATATAGACTGCCACTTTTTGGTGGTGCGGTGAGCACAACATGCTTTCCGTCGATCGCGCCTATGCAGTGGGGAAAATTCCACTGCTTTTCAAAATCATTGGCATGCTGTAACCACTCTTGATTGAGTGTCATGAAAAGGTACAAAACGTCTTATCGGAAATGATGATTAAAAACCAGGCTGAAGCAGTAAATACTGATGACGTATTTGATCAATCGGATTGATTCAAATTCTATTTTTTTTACTATTATCTGATTAATTACACTTTTACATTGTGTATGTTATGTTCATATCGTTGTGATTACTATAAGATATAAATATAATGTGATGATTTCTAATAATCCATGTCTCTCCAGTGAATTAAAAGATTTCAGATCCCGATTAGTCTTTGAGGTGTAAAGCAGTATGCATCAGCCATAAATTTCATTTATAGTCTTCCCATGTTCTTCTTCTTATTTCAAACTGTGTAATAAAATTGTATTCTCTAAAATTATAATATTGTTTAATTTACCTTTAAATAATCATTCTTCAGGACATCATATATGGCGTCGCAGACCTCAGGTATAATACTGGATATTGTTGACTGGGGTACACGAAATAAGTACATCAAAGATTGGTAGGAATCACCTGGAAAATTGTTACACTACATTGTAATTATAGGTCAGTATTATTAACGTAACTGATAGCTTCTACCAGTTTTACCGCAAGGTTTGCAGAGAATGGGTAAAACTAAAGACAGCCGATCCTTACAGTACTAATTTCGGTTCCAATCACGATCCTCAGTCATAAGGTTACGACGAGAAAGAGATTGTTACAGCAATTTCCAATAAATAATTAGGTACCTACTGAATGAATGATCGGCTATCAATATTAACTCGAGTAGAAAAGAGATCTTTATACCAAGACAAGGAATGACCAGAGACCGACAAAATAAAGATAATATTATGTACCTAGGAATGTATTTGATCAGACGGACCATACATACTTAAAGGGATTTTTTAAAAGCTAGCTGACACAAGTTTTTGTGTAGGTAATTTTATAGTATTCCATATCGTTATTGTCGTTAAGGTGTTTTGAGACCCACAACCTAATTATTTTGGGGTTACGTTTGGTTTATGGTCACAAAAAATTATATGGACTACTATAAAATTACCGAGTGTTAAAATAAAAGTCAGTTGTGAAGCACGAGGTATATTTGAATTACGTGAATAGGCATGTTTTTCTTATCTGTGGCTAAGTAACGCAATGTTATTGTTATCGCTCACCGGCCGTAATAGATTTACGCATATGGGTGTCTTTCTTTTTTATAATCGGCTCAACCTTTAACAACAATGTATCGAAATCTTCCAGCGACAAACGTACAAAATTTGTATACATTGCCGTATCCTCAGCTCTTAGCTCTCTTATTAAATTACTATAACATCCGAGAGTCTCCCGTCTTGCAATCCACGGACGAACTCAAACTCGTCTGCGACTTGGTTTTTGATCGTCTACCAACAATAAATATGCCACGATTGCTGCGGCAGTAGCTCCATCCGCCGCCATTATAATAATATGATATGGACAGGAACCAAATAGTTAAATAAATGGATAAATAAATTTAAAATCTCACAAACAACTAACAAGCCTACTGATTTATTTCGTTTTATATTATTATCTGTTTGACGTTTATGAAGGCGTACCAACCATAAAGTTTGTCAAGCGTCATGTTGGTAGTATTTATCAGTGGCAAATATGTGACACAATAGATTTTACGGCATCGTGTGTAAACGGATTGGCACATACGGGTGTCATAGAATCTATGCCCACGCCTCTGTCATAGATTTTTTTGACATAATATATTGGCTCATGTGTAAACGGAATGGCATAGATATGATCATAGACACTAAAATGCTCTTTCACATATGTGCCCAATCGTCATATAGTCTATTTGAACCTTTATCAAAATATGTATAATTATTATGTATCCTATCAAATCTACCTATTATAAAATCTAAAAAAATATGAAACATTGGATGTATGGTCGACAATCGACAGTCATAGGTAATATTGGTCTTCATTATTATAGCAGTGGCAATGCAGACGATTTGTCTATAGCCAAGATCTCAAAATCGTTTAACCAATTGTCTATTGGCACGATTGTCAATCTGGCACAGTGTTGCCAACCGTACTATAATTATAGTACAATACTATAATTTTGATTCTGCAAAAAATGTAAAATACTATAATTTTACGCCAAATATGCCAAAATACTATAATTTTAGAGGATTCGAGCCGAAAAATTTTCTAGTACAATATTTTTTAAAGAAATACTATAATTTTTATGCCCTTGTACTATAATCAGCATAGAAAAATATGGCAGCACTGATCTGGCAGACTATGTGACGATTGGGCACATATGTGACAAGAGCGTTTTCGTGTCTATGATCATATCTATGCCATTCCGTTTACACATAATCAGATATATGTCAAAAAAATCTATGACAGAGGCGTGGGCATAGATTCTATGACACCCGTATGTGCCAATCCGTTTACACACGATGCCGTAAAATCTATTGTGTCACATATTTGCCACTGATAAATACTACCAACATGACGCTTGACAAACTTTATGGTTGGTACGCCTTCGTAAACGTCAGACAGATAATATAAAACGAAATAAATCAGTAGGCTTGTTAGATTTTAAATTTATTTACCTAACTATTTGGTTCCTGTCCATATGATATTATCATGGCGGCGGATGGAGCTACTGCCGCGGCAATCGTGGCATATTTATTGTTGGTAGACGATAAAAAACCAAGACGCAGACGAGTTTGGGTTCGTCAGTGGATTGCAAGACGGGAGACTCTCGGATGTTATAGTAATTTAATAAGAGAGCTAAGAGCTGAGGATACGGCAATGTATAAAAATTTTGTACGTTTGTCGCTGGTAGATTTCGATACATTGATGTTAAAGGTTGAGCCGATTATAAAAAAGAAAGACACCCATATGCGTAAATCCATTACGGCCGTTGAGCGATTGGCAATAACATTGCGTTACTTAGCCACAGGTAAGAAAAACATGCCAATTCACGTAATACAAATATACCTCGTGCTTCACAACTGACTTTTATTTTAACACTCGGTAATTTTATAGTAGTCCATATAGTTTTTTGTGACCATAAACCAAACGTAACCCCAAAATAATTAGGTCGTGGGTCTCAAAACATCTTAACGACAATAACGTTATGGAATACTATAAAATTACCTAGGTACACTAAAACTCGTGTCAGCTAGCTTTTAAAAAATCCCTTTAACTATGTATGGTCCGTCTGATCAAATACATTCCTAGGTACATAATATTATCTTTATTTTGTTGGTCTCTGGTCATTCCTTGTCTTGGTATAAAGATCTCTTTTCTACTCAAGTTAATATTGATAGCCGATCAATCATTCAGTACCTAATTATTTATTGGAAATTGCTGTAACAATCTCTTTCTCGTCGTAACCCTATGACTGAGGATCGTGATTGGAACCGAAATAAGTACTGTAAGGATCGGCTGTCTTTAGTTTTACCCATTCTCTGCAAACCTTGCGGTAAAACTGGTAGAAGCTATCAGTTACGTTAATAATACTGACCTATAATTACAATGTAGTGTAACAATTTTCCAGGTGATTCCTACCAATCTTTGATGTACTTATTTCGTGTACCCCAGTCAACAATATCCAGTATTATACCTGAGGTCTGCAACGCCATATATGATGTCCTGAAGAATGATTATTTAAAGGTAAATTAAACAATATTATAATTTTAGAGAATACAATTTTTTATTACACAGTTTAAAATAAGAAGAAGAACATGGACTATAAATGAAATTTATGGCTGATGCATACTGCTTTACACCTAAAAGACTAATCGGGATCTGAAATCTTTTAATTCACTGGAGAGACATGGATTATTAGAAAACACATCACATTATATTTATAACTTATAGTAATCACAACGATATGAACATAACATACACAATGTAAAAGTGTAATTAATCGGATAATAGTAAAAAAATAGAATTTGAATCAATCCGATAGATCAAATACGTCATCAGTATTTACTGCTTCAGCCTGGTTTTTAATCATCATTTCCGATAAGACGTTTTGTACCTTTTCATGACACTCAATCAAGAGATGCGGCCTAAGCTTCGTCCTCGCCAGCATCGCCATATAATCAAAAAATATTTGGTTATCATCCCGTGGCTTTTGCATCACGTCGATGGCCTGTTTTAGAATGGCTTCTCTGTCGAAATCTGTACCCGATCTTTTTTTCCCCGAGCTGAGGAGACCGGTGTCGACGTACACGATTCGTCGATGAATGAGTCCGTACTCGATGGCTGAAAAATAAAACAAATAAATGTAAGAAAATTATTTTCTTTTTGCAGGTACCTAATACTGAAGATGAGTGGTTACAGCATGCCAATGATTTTGAAAAGCAGTGGAATTTTCCCCACTGCATAGGCGCGATCGACGGAAAGCATGTTGTGCTCACCGCACACCAAAAAGTGGCAGTCTATATTACAATTATAAGGGCACGCACAGCATTATTTTAATGGCGATGGTTGACGCCAATTATAAATTTACATATATTGATGTCGGTTGTAACGGTCGGGCATCAGATAGGGGTGTTTTTAATGAGTCCACATTAGCTGCAGCATTACAAACCAACTCAATAAAGATACCGGGTGCACGACCATTGCAAAATGGTATTACACCGGTGCCTTATGTAATGGTTGCAGATGATGCATTCTCATTGAAAGAAAACATTATGAAGCCATTCTCCCACAGAAATGCACATGGTCTGGAGCGCATTTTCAACTATCGTTTGTCAAGAGCTCGGCGTATAGTTGAAAATGCGTTTGGGATTCTGTCGGCGAGATTTCGTGTTTTTAGAAAGCCGATTTCTTTAACAGCAGAAAAAACCAAAAAAATTGTACTGGCCACATGTGCACTGCACAATTTTATAATGACATCAAATTCCCAACGCCTTTATCTGGCAAATGGGGACTTAGATGTTGATAACTGCGACGGAACTGTTGTGGATGGGAATTGGCGAAACGTTGCGACTGAAGATGGCAGTCAATTTTTCCCATTACAATCCGTTGCAGTGGCGCTGAAGTGAGAGAAATTTTGAAAAATTATTTTGTGACTGATGGAGAAGTGCCATGGCAATATAATTATGCTTAATTACTGGAAGGATATACTTAATACCATTATTATGTGTTAGCACTCAAAATTTATGTGAATTTTTATAACATGTAAAATATATTTTTAACCTATTATGTAGGTATGTAGTTTATTTTTTAAATATATAATATCTATGTGCTCCAAATGTATGTTTTTTTATATTAAGCATATGAATATAATTTTTCTTTTACTTAATATTTTTGTTTGCAAAGTAAATTTATTATTTTTAAAATATATTATGTTTTAGTGCTCTAAATGTATATTTTATAACATGTGAGTATAATTTGTCTTTTTCTTGGCAAAGAAACATTGTTATATATTTTTTTTAATATATCATGTTTTAGTGCTCCAAATATATATATTTTTAACAATGGTGAGTAGGTATAATTTCTCTTAATATTTTTTTAGGAAAAGTAAATTTGTCTTTCGTTTTTTAAATATATTAATGTTTTAATGCTCCAAATGTAGTTATATTATCTTTATAACATGAGTGTATATTTTTCTTTTACACAATATTTTTGTTGGCAAAGTAAATTTTACTCAAATACTTAATATGTTTAAGTTATTATATTAATAGGTATATTTATGTATAATTTCAAAAATAAAATCAAAAAGGATTGAATTAACATAAACATAATGCAGTTTTATTGTTGTCTACATCCATCACATAATACCTATAACATGCTTTGTCAACAGTAGAGGAAGAGAGCTGTAGAATTTATTGAATTGAAATATTTATTTAACAAAATAAGAGTTTTTTTTTTCAAACAACCTATTTAAAAATGTTTTTGTACCGTAGAGTAGACAAAAATTAAACCAACAACTGCCCATCAATTCGACAGGGAAATTTTTGGTGCTGGACTGGAAGTTTACTGTATTGTAATTTGTAGATGTAGACCATGCATAAACATCTAAAAGGAGCATAGATAATATGCTCAGTGGACTCACCGGTGATTTCCATGTTATGAATAAAATTATTATTACGACCTATAATTGAATACCAACGTTATTCATACAAAGGTTCTGACTTCGTACAAAATGTAGGTTTGATAGAACATGAAATGTTATTAAATTCAAACAAATTATTTCTCAGCAGATTTACATTGGCATAGCCTAGACCAGGGGTCGGAATAAGCGGCTCTTTGCATAGACGCTTACGGCTATTCAGACATAAACTCCAATTTCACCTTATCTCAAGCAGCCTTATAACTTATGAGTTTATGAAATAGAGCCGCCAGACAAACTTAGATGTACAGCATACTCTACCACTCTTTACTCTACTCATATTTACATCGAGAAGCGCTTTGCGCCCTAACATTTCCCGAAGAAATGGTTACAGTAATGAATTTCATTATCAAAGTAACTAACAGCATCTTGGCCAAACCCCTCTATTATCACCAATTTAAGGTACTCCGGGACTTGGAAGTAGATAGCGAGTACCTAGATTTACTTCTGCACAATGAAGTTCGCTGGCTTTCCAGAGGTAACGTACTGACACGCTTTGCTTCATGTTTAGAAGAAATAAAATTGTTACTACACGAAAAAAACATCAGGAATCAAGAATTGAGATCACAACGATATGGAATAGAGTATCTTTACCTAGCTCAATAGCCTAAACAAGTCATCAATTGAAAAGAGAACTGACACTGAATGATCATAGGATATTGTGTTTAATTTCAGAGCATCTACCTAATATAATACCAAGTTTCAGGAAGGAACGTACCTCAAGGCTACCTACACTTTTGTGGATAGGTACCTAGGTACCTTTATACATTTCATAGAATAATAATATACTATAAATACTTTGCAAAGAGAGCTCGTTATCTGAATTGGAATAGCTAGCCGCTAGAGAAACACTTAACTCGATGTGGAATGTCTAATAAAAATCGTTGCGATACTTACTAAATTTGAAGTAGTGGCGACAGCTATCGAGTCGCAGTCAAGGAACTTGAGGAGGCCGAAAAACTTCCATCTAACGTGGTACCTGTCGCTGGTCCCTTGGCCACTCTTTGTCGCCTTTTCCTTATTTTTATAGTCTTTATACTGGCACCGCAAACTCTGCCATTTACGCGTGGCATCATCCACCGAGTACTGAGAACCGCTTTCAAGGCCCAAATCTTGTACGATTTGGACCCAAGCAGCATTTCGTTTAACCCTGTTTTTATAATCGGTCAGTGTACAGTCCCACAATAGTGGATTACCTTCCACCAATCCGATTAAATTAATAATTACTTCATCCGTCCACTCTAACACGATTTTGCGAGTTCTTTTGTCCATTTTTTACTAGGTATTGTTTCGTTGTATAGTAGTCAAAATTGTCAAGATGGCGTTTGAAATCAAAGACAGAAAAACACTTCCCGCGCGATCTATGACCCATAAACAATAATATATGACAACATGTTCGGCATAGATGTCACAGACATAAACTAGTGTCACACAAAATTACCGAGGTGTTTACACTGAGCCGAAAATCTATGACATAGAAGGCCGTCATAGATCGTTTGACATATATGTGACAGACTATGACATCGTATTTACACTCTATGACACAGGACGCCAACATAAGAAACGGGTTTTTCGACATATATGTGACCGATCGTCATATAGTGTATTTGAACCATTAGGCATAGATGTCACAGACATAAACTAGAGTGTCACACAAAATTACCGAGTTGTTTACACTGAGCCGAAAATCTATGACATAGAAGGCCGTCATAGATCGTTTGACATATATGTGACAGTCATGACATCGTCTTTTTACACTCTATGACACAGGACGCCAACATAAGAAACGGGTTTTTCGACATACATATAATATGTGACCGTTCGTCATAATATAGTGTATTTGAAGCATTATCGAATATTATATTAGTCTATGGCCGTGAGGTATAAGGATGGGGCTATAACTAGGGCTGAAAAGGTAACGATCCTTTTTGTCCTGTCAAATCATTCAATACTTTCCCCTAGTTGGAATATTCAAATTCTGATTAGCAATTACAATGCTTACAATATTAATTTTAGAATAAAAGATTTTGTGATGATAAAATGCTCTAGTCTTTACATTGTTTTAATTGTCACAGTACACGAAATGGAAAATTTGACAAACCAGAGCGCTCGTTAATCTTCAGAAATTATTAACAATAATATAGTTATGTAGGTATATAATATTCTAATATTTGTGTAAAGGGAAATTAATTTCCGGACTCTACATAAAATTAAATATATAGGTACCTAGGTACGTCTTCATACATATTATATTTTTAAGCTGACAATAATAGTAATATTATTAATGTCAATGGCAACATAGCCATCAAATTTTATTATCATTATAGGTTATGATGGTTATTAATTGGATACAAATAAAAGGTAATAATTTTATTAGATCTAGTATCAAGTGTTAGTATTAATTAGTAACTGTTGATGTTCGCGGTAGCAAGACAAAACAATATTATTACTGTCGGTGAAGACAATAATTTTATATAATTTCTAAAATCTCATTTAATAGCCGCAGGTTTCGGTAGGAACCTACCTACTCCACGCGAAAAAAAAGTACAAAGTTTGTATGTACATCGTCAGTGACAATAAGTGACTTAATAAATTTTAATGTCCTGGACTTTTTTCAACATTGTGATTGATTATTTTGTTTACTTATTAGAAAATGACAGCTTTATCTGTATTTTTAAATTTGAGATTATGGTCAATAGCAGAGCATAGACAAATCGGACGATTTTATGTCCTCGGACTTTTGCTTGCACATAGAGCGCCTGCATTAAATATTTCAACTAGGGAATTAAGTTATCAAATAATCGATCCCAAAGTATTGAAATACCGGACAAAAGTATTGATTGATTTTTCCATCCCTATATTATATTAGTTTATTGTCTATTGTCACGGCAGCCAAACACATGTGTGACAGATTTGCGTACACGTGTTTAGTGTGACACGATTCCCTTTGATAACTACCTGCGCTTTCAATGCGTAAAATGGACGTAAAACGTGAAGCGGTAGACTTCGAACCTGATGCAGATGAGCAACAATCGTTCGATGTATCTTTACATGGAAATAACCCAGAGTTGAATACTTGCATCAAACAGGAGGATGCTGATGATCGCTGCCACGCTGTAGAGGTTAGTTTTTCAAAAGTTACTTATTAAAAAATACCAAACTTAATCGATAATATTTGCATAAGAAGTTATATTGTAATATTCCAAGAGAGTTGATTCTCAGAGAGAATCAACAAAAGTCACCAATGATATAGGTAAGTAAACAGGAAAGAAGTGCGTTTCCGGAGGAAATATGTTGTCACTTCGGAAATAGAATGGGTAATTTTCAACGGCTGTGGAAGGAAACTCTTTAACACTATACCAATTATGATTATTGTAAATAAGTCGCCAACGACGGTACGCTCTATTAATTGATTTAGATAAGATAAGTTTGGAACGTTCGTTTTGAATTAAAACTACGAAAATGTTCTTGTGATTAGTGCTAAAACAATATAATAAGTATCTAGTAATTTAATTGTCCACATGATTGTCTAACGTCCGGTTTCGTTCCCTTTGAGAACATTATTACCCAATATATTGTTCTATTTTTAATTTTATCACTATAAATACATATGAATCGCCACGTGGCATTGTTAATCAAGGTGGGTTGGTTTTGTTTGCACTGTGTTTGTTGTCATTCGTTTGTTGACATTAATATGGACAAAGCATCTGGAAAAATGACACTCACTTTTTTGTCGTGTCTGCCGAATGGCACAATCTGTTCTAACGCCATTACAATAAAGGTGCTATTGCTATAAATTCCTAATGCTTTTCGTCGGGTCTGCCGAATGGTTCGGTTCGAACGGGTTCGCTCAAATGAACATTAACACTAGAAACACTGTTCTAACGCCATTACAATAAAGGTGATATTGCTATAAATTCCCGCTGCGTGATATCGCATAATGGAAATCGCGTGACGTCTACCTATGCATGTGCAAATGTCGCTATGCGCGAATTTACTTGCCATCTACTGTATTGAGTGCGTTGTCCATTAATAATGTCATTGGCTACTTGTGATTACTGTTGTAGAGTACCTAATGAATGTTTGAAGAATGACCGATGTAGTGACTCACTTTTTCCAAACAACAAATCACAACCCGATTTAATGCAGGACACACTTTCGCCGAGACCACTCGAGGTGGACCGAGCGTGAGCGTATGGTAGGTCCGCTCGGCTCGAGTGGCTATTCCTCGTCAGCATAGCATTATTAAAACCACTATGGCGTATACAATTTGACAGCGTTAATTGACGTACTACTAATTATGAAATAATAGCACACTAAACGTATCCAATTGTCATTTTAATAATTATTCGATGACCTATTCGCTTCCCAGGCAATTTCTTCTTTGGCAGTTATCTTCGGTCGAGTTCAAAAAATTATATACGTAGGTAGCGACTATAAGTTTGCAGTTAATTTCGAACAATTGCTTTCTCAAACGGTCGGATATCAATTCATAGTTGTGATGCTGTAACTTCGTTACCTCGTAGCCCCAGGCGGGGTTTATTATTAATAATTATTATGCCCATTCAAAAATCAATTACGCACCTCGCTTTCCGATTCGAAATTGCATAATACGACGAAGATAGCTTGCCAGTCTAGCGTTAGGTACCTATTTAATCTCAAAGAAGCCGCATTCCACGTTATGGTTGTCGATCTTTCGTGCAAATTTAGAATACAGCACCATTGTGGTGACAATATTTCCTTAAAAGAGATAAAAAGATTAACTTAAAAATGGTTTATGAGAAAAATTATTAAAATGGTGCATGATAATATATGCTTATTTAAACGCATAAGGTTAGAACATAACTAAAATAATCAGCTCACTATTCGGAATTAAAATTTATTATTTAATTATCATATATCATTCAACAGGACTATATTTTTAGTTCTTTTTCATGACCTGTAGATGAAATAAATCGTACAAAAATTGAAAATTGTGCTATCATTTATGTCACAAGACTCGTCAACTGCTATGATAAAGCTGAAAGCAATTTAAAATCTTTGACTTGCTGGTTGGTTGGTTATATTCGAACACATTTTGACTATTCTATCTTTCACTGTTTTAGCCCGTTCGTAGTCATTTGTGTCAGAGCCACACTCAAGGGGTCAGAAAACCACATGTGGCTCGCGAGCCGCGGTTTGCCGACCACTACTCTAGACAATCAACATATTGTAATGCCGCCAACGATATCACGAAACAGAAACAAAGTTTATTATCGTCGTAAAAAGATATTAATATTATTTTTTAATTATAATATCAATGTATTTTTTTAGATCTCTTCAAAGTACCTTACCACTGTGAAATTGGAGACTAATTTCGAGCAGGTTGACTTGAAGAATGACATTGTTCAAGTGGATGTGGAGCAAAGCAATCATGAGCACCCTCAACCCACTTGCCCTTATTCCAAATGCATTCCACGACATCAGGTATATAACAATCTATTCATTTTAAATACGATCATAACGGTAACACAGAATAAATTAAGATGCGCAATAGATCAATTAATTTGATTAGATGTGGCGAAAAACACTGACGTATTCGCCCAGTTATTATTTACCCATTCAAAAACGAATTATTGGTACTCGCTTAGCTTATGGAACACAACGTGAGTGCAAATTTATTAGTTTCCTATTTCTCTGTTGCTCCAAAGATGCGGTACCTATGTTGCCTTCCCTCCGTCAACTTGATTCCTAATGATCAGTTTCTAAATAGGAATGCAAAAATAAGTCAATGTCTTGGCGTAAGTGATACTATTAATTTATTATTATGAAACAGGAATGTATTGTATATCTAACGATTCACACATAAGACGGTTATAGTATATTATATTATTAACTATAATTTTACTGGTGACCAATGTAGATGCGTATAACTAAAAATGGAAATATAACACATTTCAAACAACTCACCACAACAAGGATATCATCTAGTAGACAAGGTATAAAAGTGATATTAGGTGCGGATAAAGGAATGTGTGCCTACATCCAACTATAGTTCATCACAAATCTTTCCCCAGTAGTATAAGTATGAAAGCAATATTATTGTCTGAGTAAAATTTTCAATAAAAACAAGTCAATCTAATGCATTCCAATCGGTTGTGCTTGACAGTGTAACCACCGTGTGGATAGGTACATATTCTTCATACGTCTTCACTTTCCATGCAAAATTCTGCACTTTCCTCTCAATTTAGCATGTACCTAATATGGAATTTGGTGATTACAGGCATGGGGACAGCCTGTATATAAGGAACACCGCTCTTTTAAAATACTATACCAAAACCGATAGTAAGGTGTGTCTTGACAAATATGCATTATACAATAACCTATGTAAAACTCTGTTATTCCCACAACCCTTCTATTACTAAGTCGTATACTAATTTACAGGAAGTTGGTTTTAAGAAAATCTACGTTGCTGATACAAAATCCTAAAGCAAACATAATGCCGGGTCCACACTAGCAACATGTCGCGCGACAACCTCGTTAAATTTTACGATAATTATCATACTTATCGTAAAATTTAACGAGGTTGTCGCGCGACATGTTGCCAGTGTGGACCCGGCATAAGAATCCTCAACCCGACTGCTCTTATTTCGAATGCACAACAGTAAATCAATTGTCTACACTATTTTCTATGAAATAACAATATAGTTAGTGTGACTTGCACTTGTACTAGTCTTCTGCTAAAAAATATGTAGGTCGTCAGTGAATAAGTTTGAAAATGATTAGGATTAATTGTAAACATAGATGAGAGACTGGTTTTTTATTATGAACCCCTAAGTCAAGTGAATACATGCAGCCAGATTCCGTCGAAGTGGTATCTTTAGGTCTTACGCACACTTAGATATGTGAAGCAGATAATAAATATTGTATTGGGAATTGTATATTCAGGATCCATGCACATTTACTTGAAATCATCATCATCAGCCGGGGTCAATCCACTGCTGGATGAAGGCCTCCCCAAGTTTTCTCCAACTCTCTCGGTCCTGTGTCGTTTGCTGCCACGTATTTCCGCCGAACTTTACCAGTTCGTCAATCCAGCGGCTTTTAGGGCGACCCTGTGGCCGTTTCGTACCCTTTGGATACCATTGAATGACGGCATTTGTCCAGCGGCCGTCCTTTCGGCGAAAAATGTGCCCCGCCCATCTCCATTTCAGCTGTTTGGCAATGTCTGTTACATCGCGTACTCTTGGCTGCTTCCTAACCCATTCGTTTCTCTTACGATCCTTTCGCGTGATGCCAAACATGCACCTCTCCATGCATCGCTGTGTGACTTTTAGCCTTTGGACATCTCTTGTGTTGAGGGTCCACGTCTTGCAGCCATACGTGAGCACAGGTAGCACACATTGGTTGAACACCCTACGCTTAAGACATAATGGTAGATCACTCTTGAAGATACTATTCAGACATCCGAAAGCACTCCATCCCAGCTTGGTTCTTCGAGCAATTTCATCGTGCATGCTTCCGTCTATTTCACCTGCTGTCCGAGATAGGCGTAGCTGCTGACTTGCTCGACTTGATTTACTTGAAATAAGCATACTGATATAAATTATGAACAAACCATTTCTTTCTCAAAATTCTACCCTCCCTGTATGTTAAAATGCCTACATATCTTTAAGGTGTGTATTTTTTTAAAAATATTATTATACCATATACCTATGTTGTTTGTCTTCTTGTTAATGCAATATACTCTGCGTTCTTTTAGTTGATTCCTGCAACCACTGCCATGACATATTCCGCTAGTCTCGGATTGCCAGAGAGGATCCTAAAAGTACACGAGCCATACGATGAAATACAGATTGACTATCAAGACATTAAAAAAGAATTGAAGTGTTATAAAACGAAAACTAATAAAGTCAGTCACACTGCTAAACGTGAGAATATAGAATCTTACGTCACAGATCCCAAATTATTAATAGCCGTAATAAAATTAGAGAAAAAATCATTTAATAACGAAAATTTTGCGTGCAGTTTTTGTTTTGATTTTTTTGCATCGTCATCTCTATTGAAAATTCACAAAGCGTGTCATAAAAAATCAATAGCGAATAAAACGGAAAATTACATGGGAATTCGATCTAATATCAAAAATCTTTACCTAATAAATCAATCTGTTGAAAGGCCAAATAAATGTTCTCAGTGTAATTACTCTTGTAGAACATCTAGTAAGATGAAACTACATAAAATGACACATTCTGCTGAAAAGCCATTTAAATGTGATCAATGTGATCATTCAAGTACAACAAAATCTAATATGAAAATACACAAAATGACTCATTCTGGTGAAAGGCCATTTCAATGTGACCAGTGTAATTACTCTTGTATACAATCTGGTTATATAAAAATACACAAAATGATTCATTCTGGTGAAAAGCCTTTCAAATGTGCCCAATGTAATTACTCATGTATAAGATCCAGTCAGATGAAATTACACAAGATGATTCATTCTGGTGAAAAGCCATTTAAATGTGATCAATGTGATTATTCAAGTACAACAACATCTATTATGAAAATACACAAAATGATTCATTCTGGTGAAAGGCCATTTCAATGTGACCAGTGTAATTACTCTTGTATACAATCTGGTTATATAAAAATACACAAAATGATTCATTCTGGTGAAAAGCCTTTCAAATGTGCCCAATGTAATTACTCATGTATAAGATCTGGTGATATGAAAATACACAAAATGACTCATTCTGGTGAAAAGTCAATTAAATGTGATGAATGTCATTACTCATGTATAATACCTAATAATATGAAAAGGCACATAATGACGCATTCTGGTGAAAAGCCATTTAACTGTGACCAATGTGAATACTCTTGTAGAGAATCTAGTAGTATGAAATTACACAAAATGTCTCATTCTGGCGAAAAACCATTTACATGTGACCAATGTGGTTACTCTTGTATTGCATCAGGCACCATGAAAAAACACAAAATGACTCATTCTGGTAAAAAGCCATTTAAGCCATCCAAGACAGATTAAAATGGGAAATACTTTGGACAAACAGCCAGATTTAATTTTGTAATAAATTTTACAAGAGTATATGTTATACTAAAATTGCTATTACTTTTATATTATATACTTGATTCCTATTATTTTTAAGACATTGTGTAGTTATTGAATTATTCTTTTTAATTATTGTTTTATATATGACAATGTAGTCATAGGTCTTAGGAAATAAATATAAAAAAGATTATTTTGAAAATGGTAAGGAATTGAAGAAAACATAAATAAAAACACATGAAAACATAACAATTTAACGTAAAAGTACAGCTTAGTGTGGTATTGTTCAAAACACTCTGGATGATGGACAGCCACCTTGCATTTTTTATACTTCCAGCGTGTTTTTGAATCCTTCTTCCTTGCACGACAAATGTGGCATTGCCTTGTGGGATACTGCTTTCCCCCCAGGGCCAACGGCAATATTTCCTGGAAAGTGAGCCCATTGCAATGCGTGACGCCGCAACGGACAATCACTAACTGAGGGCCTTCCTTTTCTGCCATAGTCAGCGAATATTAATAACTTTTCACAGTATCTGTTATGCCACGTTGACCCTAAACTCATTGAAGGTCAATCGGGCCAGAGAGACTTTTTTAAAAATCTGATATGAATTAAATAAGGCCATATCACATACATAAAAAATTTCTTCTTATACCCCTTGATATACCTACGCATAATCGGGAAGGAGGCCAGGCATTGATCTTGACGATCTACTCCCCCCATGCCATTATTGTAGTCAATAACTGCCTGGGGCTTGGTAACTGCCTGCTGGCTACGGTGAATCATTTTGCCTGTTGCAGTCATAGAGATGCCCTCATGAATGGTGGATAAGATTGTGACTGGTTTTTTATCCATCCATTGTAGTGCCATCAATCCATGACTGAGCAGGCACGACGTTTCACCTCTCTCCATTTTCGTCTTTCCTTTCATACTCGTAGGCATATTCTTGCGGTTGGTCCGAACTGTACCTACGCAGTTAGTTCCTTTTTCTTTTAGAAAAGGATTGGGAGACGAATACCAGATATCGAGGAAGTGAATGTGCCCATCAGTCTCATAGCCTAACAATAGATGATGCATAATCGCTTCACTAGATGGCAAGTCCACATCTCCCTCCTTCGTCCCAGTATATATACTGAAATCGAAACAATACCCTGACTGAGACTCACAAGGTTTATAAAACTTTATGCCGAACCGGGCACGTTTATTCCTATAGAACTGAACATAGCATAAACGTCCCCGGAACTTCATCAAGCATCGATAGAAAGCTTGTAGTTTGGTTTATAAACATCGAAAATCTCTTACGCAGATGAGTTATTATAGGGCAAATCTTTTTGGACCTATCTCCTGGAGAAGCATCTTTGTCGTCCGCAAAGTGCACATTCTTGGAGATAGTTTCAAATCTCACCCATGGCATAACAGATATGAAAAAAGGTGTCTCAATAACCTGTCTTTTGGACCAGTAACTTTTGATAGTTGACTTTCGCACTGCGCCCATCTGAATGCATAGGCAGAAGTAGGCCTGCAACTCCTCAGAAGTGATGTCCTTCCATTCTTCACTGGGCGTAGACGTAGATGATCTCTCCGTGGAGTATCTGAAGATAAAGAATAAAGAAATATTGAGTACCTACAGAACAGTGTCAGATATGGGAAATATTATTTTGCATTGAAATATGATCTGACTTGGTATATTGCAAAAGAAATACCCAAAATTGTATCAACATGTTTCGTTTATTTGCAATTGTAAACTACAAATATATAAATAATTGATAAAACATGTACGTACCGGTTAGTTTTGGAAGTGATTTGAGACCAAAACTCCGTGAAAATTTCTCGACACGCCGCATACTCCGACTTGTCGGCCTCAAAGGCATTGATAGTCGTTCGGCATAATCCTGGCTGCCCCGTGAAAGGAATGCTGCAGACGTCTGCGGTCTCTTCCCAATTCCATGCATCACATGAATTCAACCGCAGGCGTTTATTGGGGACATATTTTGATCATCCGATGTAATTACGGACGGCGTGGTTATTTCTTCCTCGGGCCCTTCTTCATCCGACGAAACATGAAGATCTTCGTCGCAATTATCAATGTCTGGCTCACTATCACTGTCACAAAGACTGTCGTTATCAGATTGGTTCAATATATCGCGGATCTCATCGATAATGATTTACCGCCACTTTTACGCAACAATTTATCGATACCCGAACCACTCGCCATCTTGATTATTTCTAAAGACGCGATACGAATCGACTTACAAACAATATTATTCCGAAAATATATATGGGTCACTGTATTACCGACAGTCTTATTTTGGTTTAAGAATTTTTCGATATATTCTATTCTATTCGACTGCGGTCTGTCGCAGCGGCGTCAAATTGGCGCCGATTGTCCAGAAGTAGCTTGTCAAATTGACGCCGCTAGGGCGCGATGGGTGATTGTTCTAATATTTTTGAAAAAATTGTTTTAAAATGATTTAGTATGCAATATAATAGTCTCAATAGAAAACTACATGTATAATAAAAGCGCCGTAATTAAGGATTTAAATATGATAAAACAAAATTACTTAGGTCGCTTGTAATAAGCTATTCACATACCTAGTTATTTGGTTATTAACTCAAACGCACTTATAGAATTATATGGTTAAAACACCAAACATGTTGTTATTCAAGCCCCCAAGAAAATTGGAAGTTATTATTTCAATTATAAAGGACAGCATAGTGTTATTTTAATGGCGATTGTTGATGCACACTATAAAATTATCATAGCTTCCGTTGGTGGAAATGGCAGAATTTCTAATGGTGGAGTTTTTAGAGCTAGTGGAATTTCAAGTTACATTCAAGAGCAAGCAAACAGTTTACAACAAACACCTCTTGTTGGTAGGAATATTAAAGTTTCTTATGTCTTTGTTGCTGATGATGCGTTTCCTCTTCAACCACATAATATATTGAAACCATATCCACATAAATGCCAAGGTTCAATGAGAATTTTCAACTACAGGCTTTCTAGAGCAAGAAATGTTAGGTCCATTTACCTGGATCACCCAATGTTAAAACTCCAACTTTTTTTGGGTGCATTTGTTTGTGCATCGTTAGTGCACGTTTGTGCACGATTTTTTTTCGTTTGTGCACATATAATAACAGAAAAATTCCAATTTCAAATTGGGTGTTCCAGCTAAACGTTTGGTCTCTAATGACTTGATACTTGAACCAATAAATTAGCTTTAAATTTTTTTTGTTAAATGTATCTGATTAGGTATATTTATGTTATCTTTTAGCACGATTTTTAAAATTTTTATCTCTTATGTTAAGCTAGTAATTTGATTTTGAGCGAACGTCAAGTTTTAAAAACAAACATTTTTTTTCCAAATTTTTTAATTATACACCTTTGAGTAATTTAATAACATGATTTTTCATGACGTTTTTATTGTTTTTTCATTTAAATTACGCGAAAAATTCGCATTTTTCCATTTTCACTTAGTAACCCGTCAAAATATCCCGAACAAAAACAACCGCATCCGTTTGGAACATCCAGTCAAAAGAGTCTCCTCAAAATATCCAAAACGGTGTAAGCCTCACTAAATATGTCGGCTTATACTAGACTACCTCAAAATTGACAATTTGATTACACAAAAGTGTCAAAATTACAAAATCATTCAACTTTCTTAACATTTATCTATTTATTTATGATTTTGAATGGATCAATGTCAGTTCCATAAGGAAAAATGCAGTAAATTATATAATTATACTTACCTACTGTTTTTTAAAATGATCTGTAATAAAAATAAATACCGTTAAGTTATTAGAATACAATTAGGTATGCATACTTTTGAAAAATGCAATAGGTATGTTTTTATGCAACGATATTTTATTCAAAAGATAATATTGGAATAACATTTATATTTTTTTTATATATAAAGGGGTTAAAGCCTCCCCCAAACCAAAGCGAATATTCGCAGCGAATTCGCAACGCCCTCGCTATCGCTGTCGCTACCGCTTGGATTTGATGCGAATTTCGCGTTTGGCCCCACACCAAAGCGTCAGCGACGCAGCCATAGACTAAATAATTTTATTTACGCGCCAGATTTAAAATTGTAAATATTATTAATATTTTACGCCAATTATTCTATAATTTTTATGAATTAAATATAAAAAATACACGTACACTATAGCGCTTTCAGAATTGCTACAACTTTTACCCACTTTGCGTAAAGTGTATTTTAATTATCTGAAACAAGGTGGCAGCATTGGATGCAGCCATAGACTAAATACATATACGAATGTCAAAGTGACAGTTGTGTGTTGACAAAATGTACACGTCTTCTGAATGCTTATTACACGCTGAAGATATAATGAGATGGCGTGCGACAAATTACATCGACATTTAATATAACCTTACTTTATGACAGGGCAAGATTGCCATGGCTCATAGGTAAGATAGATTTACTCAGTTTCATAACTGCACATATTATAAATAAGCATTTACCATGAAGGGTTAACAGGATTTGAAGGTAATATGCTATTGAAATAACATGTCTCCGTTATTTGAATTGTAGGTTTTGACTATTTTGCGTTTCTACGCAGAGGGAGCGTACCAAAAACGGGTAGGCCAAGTCTTCTGCGCAATGAGCCAGGCATCAGTAAGCAGATGCATAGGAAACGTGTCCGATGCTATAATAGCAGTGCTTAGTAATACTTACATACAGTCGCCATACAGCGCTGACAGTCTTTAGTGTTGTGTTGATACCCTCTGATCAATTTATACAATATTACAATGTACATGTCATGTAACTAGAGTAACTGCGCATAGACACAACAAGTAAATTACCTACTCAATAAGAATTTAACGGGAATATTATTTTGTGTCGGTAAAAATATTTTTTAATTTCAGACTTCAAGAAAGGGCAGGTTTCCCGAAAATCATTGGGTGCATTAACTGCACCCATGTGCGAATATACCCGTCATACTTGGAGACTTTCAAAAATGAGCGCAGAAAATTTTCTGTAAATGTGAAATTCGTAATAAAATCTATGTTGTTTCTGATACATTCATATTCATTACGTATAATATCATAACATGACATTTATTTTTATGCAGGTATCTGACATGTCTGACATGGACATTCTGGCAGTGAGTGCCAGATTTCCTTTGAGTGTTTGTGACCAATTCATATTTAGTGGATCGTTGGTAAAAACTGAAATGAAACATCTACAGAACGACAAGAATTGGGAATTTTGTTTTATTAGGGAAGTATGTTAAACTTTACTTTACTATGGCAGTACCAGTAACAAATATTTTTGTTTGGTTTATATTCATCCGTATTTTGTACAGGTACTTCAAAGGAATCAAAATTTTGCATAGGTATGAATATGATATTTAATGAAACAGTTTTTTAATTATTTAAATCCTGATTTCTAATATTTTTACAACTTTCAGTCGAAAACATATTCAAATTAACAGACTGTGTATATTGAAATCATTCTAGTGCCACCATAGGCCAGCCAGACTCACTACACGGCTGCCCGCTGTTTGACCAGGGATGTGATTGAGTGTTTTTGGATAATGGACCACACCAGATCGCATAGCTACAGCAACAAGTGCAAGACCAACCGTGGCTATACATACAGTATACATGTATATATTAAATATAATTTATGTATATTTATTTATGGCTTATACACCGAAACAAAATATGTCACTTAACTGTACTTGAATATTTTTGCAGGATCATTCAATAAAAAATACTTGGTTTAGGTTAAGAAAGTTTTAATAATCATTTTTTGCATCAAGATTTGCAATCATCAAGATTTGCATGCAATACAAGAAAAATATTTATATAATTATTAGAATTACAATGAGCTTTAAAAGCAACACGATATTGTAATAAAATGGACAAATATGAAAAAAAATAACAATAAATTGTATATAGATAGGTAGACAGGGTTCAGATGATTCTGGCAGTGCAGGCGACTCATTTAGGTGTCAGTATTGTTACTTTCAAATGACAATAACACCATTCCAATGTGATTCGGTCGTGCCAGAAGACTCTGTCCTTCCTCTATTTAGTAACCGGGCGTTTTACAACTTTAAATGAAAATTAAGTGGGTATATAGATAGTATATTTTTTCTAGTATAATATTATTTAATTAGGTGACTTTTTATTTCTTTATTACTTGAAATGGTGTTTATATGGTAGATGGATTATAATGGTTTTGAAATATAGTTACTTTTGTTAATTCTACTTTAACTGAGTCATTTACCTTGACAGCTGTTTCGGCACATAAACTCATTTTCGGAACATTCAACAATAATTTGTGATTATAAAAGAGCTACAGGTCACGTAGCAAATTAAATACGCTTAGTTAAATAATAAATACATACCAAATATTTTACAAAATACACCACATACATCCATCTAATATGGTATATAAAATACAGATTCAAGTATCAAATAATTCTTGGATAAATAGATGTTTATGTAAGTATATGTTTTTTTAAATACTTACATGATACTGTGTTGTATAACATTTAAATTTATATTTTTGATTTTGATTTACATACTTAAATGTACCTACATAAATTTGTAATGTACAGTAGGTACTTAATTACATTTTTAACATTAGGAAATTACCATTATTCGATTCTATCCACCCGCCATGTCTATAATCACCCCAACGCTGGATAGAAAGAGACATCACACAAAATTGGCTGTTTGATAATAAATGGTAGTTGAAAAATATTTTAGAGTATGATTATGTCCATAGAAACAGGTTTTAAGTCATTCATATTTGTCCGAATAATGTGTAGCAGAAAAATAGAAATTTTAAAAAGGGTCTATTCAGTATTCACCCCATTCTACGGCAAACATTTTTCTTAATAAAAATAGGTACATCAATAGAGGAATCATAAAATGGACCTTGGCCCTCGCCCACGCCTTATTCATCCTTGTATATTATATTATCACACTTAATGTTTTGGAAAATTCATTAACATTGTGCACAAATGCCACTTTTGATGATTGACACTTCACTTAGTTGATCTCTTTGTTCACGTGAAGTACAATAAAAGTATGTAGCAGCGAAGAACTAGAGACCGAAAATAGTAGAAGGAGCTAGAAGAGGCTTTCATCTAGCAGTGGAATGACCCCGACTGATGTTGATGATGAAATATTATTTTATTCCTGTTAATGCCGGGGGTTTCATTTTTAATTTCTTCTGGTGCTTTGTACCTACGTTGAAAGGTTGAAGATCTTTGCTAAAATTAAATTCATCACAAAGCATTAGTATATCTCCAACATCGTTCAGGTAGGTATCCATGATGATAATATAATATTATGTACTTAGAGGAGGTACCTGACCTTTATATTTACATGCACATAAAATTATTAATCTTATTGCCTAATGCAGACCAAGATATACCTACCTACATAATATTACATGAACAGAAGTTTAAAATGTTTGTAGGTAGGTATACAAATTAATGTGAAACAGAAAACATTGGTTATGTTAGGTAGGTACATGGAACATGTAGATATTATCTTGGTTCGCGGTCGGCACTGGGCAAAACCAGTTTATTAGCTCAATATACCTATACATAATGAAGGAAATATATACCTAGTAGGTATATAGGTACATAATATCGTTTTTGTGATTGAGGTCTCTTGAGATCAAAAAACAAACAACCTAGGTACCTATGTCCTACTGTAAATAACCCGATAGTAAGTAGTATGTAAGGTTTTTGGTCTAAAACCTTACAAAATACCACAATGACGACATGGAGTACCTACTTATCTACCTATATGTATATTATATCTTTAGCTACAATAGAAATGCTATGCTGCATAATGTTAGATGCAAAAAAATAATCTTAGACTACCTATCTAACCTAAAAAAATATTATCAACGAATATAAAATGGGTATTTACGTGACCGATACCGAATATGATTGAAGTAGGTATTGTAAATGATACGTATCTTATCTATGAATGATACCTAATTATAACATTATTGATATGACTGCTCGAAAGTCGAAACCAAAACGTCAAACGATCGCAATAGGTAAGTTAGAACTGTCAGTGCCCTAACAATCAAAGTTATAAAGTTTCTGTTATTAAAGGCTGTGCATGACGCAAATTAATAATATGTATTTTTTAAATATCGGGACCTTAGATTAAAGTTATTTATTTATAATAGCGTATTCATCCTGTCAAAAAACTTTACATACTTTGGTTAGACAAAGATAAAATATATTATTATGACGACCTTCATACCATTTTCAACAATTTCCCTGCCAATTTCATCCCATATCTTATCTTTCTTTCTCATGTTTTGTAGTCACTGTCAGAGAAATTATAAAGGATTGGATATTTCCGGACCAACTCGATCAGCTGCTCAATGTCTTCTCCATTTTGATTTTACTAATTCCCTTGGCGAAATTGTCCGCCGCGAATAAATTCGCTGTCGACAGAGTTCCCGAAAATCGCAGCGAATATTCGCTGCAAATTCGCACTCAAGACGCAAGGCGGTCGCGCAAGCGTGCTCTGTCCCGTAAGCCAATACGAGCTTGATTGGCGAATAATTCGCTGCGAATATTCGCCGCGAATATTCGCTTTGGTTTGGGGGAGGCTTAACTTGCAGGCACTTAACTCTTCCTAATAATATTTGCATCTTCTTTTTCTCTGTTTCTCCAGGTGGTGCAACGTATGCTTGTAATTCTGGTAGGTGTTATGTTAGTAGAGAAGTGTTAGTCACTTCATATTATGCTATTCAGAATCGATATCAAATAAAGTTTTGTAGGTTCTTTAAAAAATTATTGCCTCTGACGGCTTCGACATTTGTTTCACGCAAATGGTTTTCTTTTGAATGTGTGTGTTTATCAGTTCTTAAACAACGTACCTACTTACATATCTGTTTACATTTATATTTAAACTCATGACGAGTATGAGTTTTTAAATGCCATATTTGTTTAGGTACTACTTTCAAAATAAAATTCATCACACGCAAATGGTTTTTCTCCTGTTTCGTTTTATGAGCGTTAAGATAATTTTGTGCCGAGCCTCCGTATAAGTAGTCAATTTATTTAAAAGGTTATTCACCATTCTGTGTCTTTACATATGTTTGAAGATTACTCCGTCGCGAGCATCCAAATGAACATACATTGCATTTATAAAATTTTCACGAGTATGTTCTATATAATATGTACATATTCGTTTCATGTCTTCTAAGACAACAAAGTCGTACGTATTTATATGAATATACATCGAATTTTAAAGGTTTGTCACCAGAATTTGTCATTTGTTAGTTTTTAAGATGACTAAGTTGCGAGCATCTATATGAACATACATTGCATTTATAAGGTTTTTCACCATCCACCAAAAATGGCCGCGCGGCTTAAGGGGGGACATGCTCGTCGAAGGTCAAAATTGAGTTTTTATTGTATTTTCAAACCATGATCCTGGACACTCCTTAAATGTTGTAGATAATCTATTTATATAATTTGAAGCCTTATTATCCTTTATAGTTATTTTAAACATTTGATGACTGCATAAAGTATTTTTGTTACATAAAATAGTATTCTTTTAAACCTCTCGCTTTAATGTTTTAGAATATAGTCATATTTCGGTACATAACTGTGCAGTGGTGTTATGATTTTTTACATGTATTAATTTTTAAACGCATTTATAAAACCATTAGTATAATTTATGACGAGATAATTTTGTAAAATATTCACGATAAAAAATTATATTGATAATCTCTGTGATCCCAAATTTGACAAGAATTAGGCATTTTATTATTCAAAAAATCGGCAATATTAACACATTTGAAGATGATTCTAAAGATGCTTATTATAAGCTATGTCTTTGACCATTCAAGTGTGATAAACATCTTATGAATAATGATTGCTTTATTATAATTATTGACCTAAGAATAAGGTAGTGTTTTTTTGAAATACGCCATTTCTTTGTCATTCCCTAGTGGTTAAGCTACAACATACGGCCGTAGCCATAAATTGACAAACTATAATTAAAGTAGGGAGTAAAATTATGTTAACGCGCGTGTTTGAACATGTACCTAACCGATTTTTTTTTTATTTTTTTTTTAAACCGTACATGTTCAAACACGCGTGTTAATATCATTTTACTCCTTACTTTAATTTTAGTTTGTCAATTTATGGCTACGGCCGTATGTTGGAGCTTAACCACTGGGAAATGACAAAAGAAATGGCGTATTTCAAAAAAACACTACCTTATTCTTAGGTCAATAATTATTATAAAGCAATCATTATTCATAAGATGTTTATCACACTTGAATGGTCAAAGACATAGCTTATAATAATTATCTTTAGAATTATCTTCGAATGTGTTAATCTTGCCGATTTTTTGAATAATAAAATGCCTAATTCTTGTCAAATTTGGGATCACAGAGATTATCAATATAATTTTTTATCGTGAATATTTTACAAAAATTATCTCGTAATAAATTATACTAATAATTTTATAAATGCGTTTAAAAATTAATAAATGTAAAAAATCTTAACACTACTGCACAGTTATGTACTGAAATATGACTATATTCTAAAACATTAGAGCGAGAGGTTTAAAAGAATACTATTTTATGTAACAAAAATACTTCATGCAGTCATCAAATATTTAAAATAACTATAAAGGATAATAAGGCTTCAAAATTATATAAATAGATCATCTACAACGTTTAAGGAGTGTCCAGGATCATGGTTTGAAAATACAATAAAAACTCAATTTTGACCTTCGACGAGCATGTCCCCCCTTAAGCGTTGGCATATTGCGTCAAGGGTCCCTAGTTCCAATCCTCGGTCCGGCAAGTACGCATATTATTCGCGAAAATCTATATGAACATACATTGCATTTATTAGATTTTTCATCGGAATGTGTCATTTTGTGTCTTTTAAAACTTTAATTTGCGAGCATCTATATGAACATAAATCGCATTCGTTAGTGTGTTCACCAGTATTGTCATTCCACATGTTTTAAGACTACTAGGTTTTTTAAATGACATATTTGATTACATTTCAGTCATCACTCATTACACGCAACTGGTTTTTCTCCTGAATGTGTAAGTTTATGAGTTCTTAAACAACGTATTCGATACGATGCTGTCAAAATTTGGTAAGTTGATAGTTTAGGTATTTTGAGTTTACCACAGATAAGATGTCTATACTTATATACGTTTGCCATATAAAAATATCAAGTTCATCCGATTTTTAAAACATAGTTTCTTTAGCAGCTATTCATTATGTTAAAAATACGTAACTCTTGATCGTTGAATTTACCAACATCAGAAGACTGTAAAGATGTTTACAGTTTTAATTTAGATAAGAATCTAATTAATGAAACGCAGTGGTAAAATCTTTGTAATACTATAACCTAACAGTTTTATTATTTTTCAATAGTTGAGCTAAAATAATATAGGACTTCCGAAATAAGTTTGTAAATATTATGGTAAAATGGCATAGACATTACATTATTTTCAACAGAAGGTATATGGAAGAATTATCAGAAACATATTCAAATAACATGAACTTATTCAATGAAAGAACTTATGAACTTACACATTCAGGAGAAAAACCATTTGCGTGTGATGAATGTGATTTCCAATATAATCAAATATGTTATTTAAAAATACCCAGTAGTTAAAACATATGGAATAGCAATACTGATAAAAACCTTATAAATGCGATGAAAGTTCATATAGATGCTCGCAAATTAGTTGTCTTCGATTCCCTTCTTGGTTGTATACTCATGGCTGAGGATCTTGACCACTGTTAAATTTTGTTATCCTTTGAGCGACTAAGACTTTCAAGCCTTCTCGATCTTCAGTTTCTCGCAAGCAGAATAAATGGTGCCCGCAGTAATCGTAAGAAGACATATGACAAATTCTTTCGAAGAACCTAAATTTAATCAGTGCACATATAGCTGCTCGCAACATAGTAGTTTAAAAATACAAAAGTGATAATAAATAGTGTTGAAAAACCTTATAAATCCAATTATTGTTTATAAAGATGCTCGCAACCTAGAAACATTAAAATCTATAAAATGAAACATAACGGTGGACAGCCTCATTAATGCGATTTGTGTACATATAGATGCTCGCGAATTAATATTTTAGAAGACAAACAAAAGCCATATTCTAATGAAAAACTTTATAAATGTGATGAATGTTCATATAGATGCTCGCAAATTAGTTGTTTTCTCCTCTCTTCTTGGTTGTATACTCATGGCTGAGGATCTTGACCACTTTTAAATTTTGTCATCCTTTGAGCGACCAACACTTTTAAGCCGTCTCGACCTTCCGCTTCTCGCAGAGCGGAATGAATAATGCCAGCAATACTCGTAAAAAACATGAAACAACACATTGTGACGAAAAACCTAAATGTGATCAGTGGACATATAGATGCTCGCTAGTTTAAAAATAAATTAGATGACAAAAAAATGTGTTCAAAAACCTTATAAATGCAATATATGTTCATAAAGATGCTCGCAACCTAGAAACCTTAAATCTATAAAATAAAACATAACGGGGCACACCCTCATAAATGCGATTTGTGTTTATATAGATGCTCGCGAATTAATGTTGTAAAAGTCATACAATGTCACATTCCGATTAAAAATTTTAGAAATTCAATGTATGTTCATATAGATTCTCGCGACGTGGTAGTCTTTAAATACCTACATATTATGACACATATTGTTTTCGAACATGTCCATTACTTATAAGATCTTATAATCCCAAATCCCATATGGGATCATTTATGAGGGTGTGCCCCGTTATGTTTTATTTTATAAATTTTAAGGTTTCTTGGTTGCGAGCATCTTTATAACCATATCTTGCATTTATAAGGTTTTTGAACACTTTTTTTGTCATCTTATGTATTTTTAAACTAGCGAGCATCTATATGTACACTGATCACATTTAGGTTCTTCGAAAGAATTTGTCAAATCATGTTTTTTACGATTACTGCGGCCACCATTTATTCTGCTTTGCGAGAAACTGAAGATCGAGAAGGCTTGAAAGTCTTAATCGCTCAAAGGATAACAAAATTTAACAGTGGTCAAGATCTTCAGCCATGAGTATACAACCAAGAAGAGAGGAGAAAACAACTAATTTGCGAGCATCTATATGAACATTCATCACATTTATAAAGTTTTTCATTAGAATATGGCTTTTGTTTGTCTTCTAAAATATTAATTCGCGAGCATCTATATGTCCACAAATCGCATTAATGAGGATGTCCCCCGTTATGTTTCATTTTATAGATTTTAATGTTTCGAAGTTGCGAGCATCTTTATAAACAATAATTGCATTTTTAAGGTTTTTCAACACTATTTATTATCACTTTTGTCTTTTTAAATTACTATGTTGCGAGCAGCTATATGCGCACTGATTAAATTTAGGTTCTTCGAAAGAATTTGTCAAATCATGTTTTTTACGATTACTGCGGCCACCATTTATTCTGCTTTGCGAGAAACTGAAGATCGAGAAGGCTTGAAAGTCTTAGTCGCTCAAAGGATAACAAAATTTAACAGTGGTCAAGATCCTCAGCCATGAGTATACAACCAAGGAGAGAGGAGAAGACAACTAATTTCCGAGCATCTATATGAACTTTCATCGCATTTATAAAGTTTTTATAAGTATTGCCATTTCATATGTTTTAAGCTCACTAGGTATTTTTAAATTACATATTTCATTATATTAGAAATCACATTCATCACGCGCAAATGGTTTTTCTCCTGAATGTGTAAGTTCATAAGTTCTTTCATTGAATAAGTTCATGTTATTTGAATATGTTTCTGATAATTCTTCCATATACCTTCTGTTGAAAATAATGTAATTTCTATGCCATTTTACCATAATATTTACAAACTTATTTCGGAAGTCCTATATTATTTACCTCAACTATTGAAAAATAATAAAAATGTTAGATAATAGTATTACAAAGATTTTACCACTGCGTTTCATTAATTAGATTCTTATCTAAATTAAAACTGTAAACATCTTTACAGTCTTCTGATGTTGGTTAATTGAACGATCAAGGGTTACGTATTTTTAACATAATGAATAGCTGCTAAAGAAACTATGTTTTAAAAATCGGATGAACTTGATATTTTTATATGGCAAACGTACGTATATAGGTATAGACATCTTATCCGTGGTAAACTCAAAATACCTAAACTATCAACTTACCAACTTTTGGCAGCATCGTATCGAATTCGTTGTTTAAGAACTCATAAACTTACACATTCAGGAGAAAAACCAGTTGCGTGTAATGAGTGATGACTTTGAAATGTAATCAAATATGTCATTTAAAAAACCTAGTAGTCTTAAAACATGTGGAATGACAATACTGGTGCACACACTGACGAATGCGATTTATGTTCATATAGATGCTCGCAAATTAAAGTTTTAAAAGACACAAAATGACACATTCCGATGAAAAATCTAATAAATGCAATGTATGTTCATATATATTTTCGCGAATAATATGCACACTTACCGGACCGAGGATTGGAACTAGGGACACTTGACGAAATATGCCAACGCTTAAGCCGCGCGGCCATTTTTGGTGGATGGTGAAAAACCTTATAAATGCAATGTTTGTTCATATAGATGCTCGCAACTAAGTCATCTTAAAAACTAACAAATGACAAATTCTGGTGAAAAACCTTTAAAATTCGATGTATATTCATATAAATGCGTACGACTTTGTTGTCTTAAAAGACATGAAATGAATATGTACATATTATATAGAACATACTCGTGAAATATCTTATAAATGCAATGTATGTTCATTTGGATGCTCGCGACGGCGTAATCTTCAAACATATGTAAAGACACAGAATGGTGAATAACCTTTTAAATAAATTGACTACTTATACGGAGGCTTGGAACAAAATTATCTTAACGCTCATAAAACGAAACAGGAGAAAAACCATTTGCGTGTGATGAATTTTATTTTGAAAGTAGTACCTAAAAAAATATGGCATTTAAAAACTCATAATCGTGATGAGTTTAAATATAAATGTAAACATACATGTAAGTAGGTACGTTGTTTAAGAACTAATAAACACACACATTCAAAAGAAAACCATTTGCGTGAAACAATTGTCGAAGCCGTCAGAGGCAATAACTTTTTAAAGAACCTACAAAACTTTATTTGATATCGATTCTGAATAGCATAATATGAAGTGACTAACACTTCTCTCCTAACATAACACCTACCAGAACTACAAGCATACGTTGCACCACCTGGAGAAACAGAGAAAAAGAAGATGCAAATATTATTAGGAAGAGTTAAGTGCCTGCAAATTAACCCCTTTATATAAAAAAATATAAATATCATTCCAATATTTCTTTTGAAGAAAATATCGTTGCATAAAAACATACCTATTGCATTTTTCAAAAGTATGCATACCTTATTGTATTCTAATAACTTAACGGTATTTATTTTTATTACAGATCATTTTAAAAAACAGTAGGTAAGTATAATTATATAATTTACTCCATTTTTCCTTATGAAACTGACATTGATCCATTCAAAATCATAAATAAATAGATAAATGTTAAGAAAGTTGAATGATTTTGTAATTTTGACACTTTTGTGTAATCAAATTGTCAATTTTGAAGTAGTCTATTATAAACCGACATATTTAGTGAGCCTTACACCGTTTTGGCTATTTTGAGGAGACTCTTTTGACTGGATGTTTCAAACGGATGCGGTCGTTTTTGTTCAGGACATTTTGACGGGGTACTTAGTGAAAATGGAAAAATGCGAATTTTTCGCGTAATTTAAATGGAAAGACAATAAAAATTTCATGAAAAATCATGTAATTAAATTACTCAAAGGTGTGCATTTAAAAAATGTGGAAAAAAAATGTTTGATTTTAAAACTTGACGGCCACTCAAAATCTAATTACTAGTTTAATATAAGAGATAAAAATTTTAAAAATCGTGCTAAAAGTTTATATAAATTAACCTAATGGATACACTAAACAAAAAAATTTTAAGGCAATTTTAATGGTTCAAGTATCAAGTCACTAAATTTTAAAAAATAATATCTCTCACGATATAATCTATAAAACAAAAAAAGCACGTGCACAAACGTAAGCCAATAAAAGACAAATTGATGACTTAATAAAAAGTTAAAAAAGTTTGTTGGGTGGTTCTACTTAACGTTAATTAAATATTTCATATAGAATAACTCACGCACTATATGAGAAAAAAAATAAAAAAGTATACAGAATTGCGCACTAGCTATGCAACAAGATATTTCACTACAAAATATTTTTTTAAACCCACCCAGTCAGGTTTTGCATACAAACTTTAAAATTAAATAGCACGCTGAATATAGGTGAAAAAGCAAAACAAAATCGTGCACTAACGTTCACTACCAACGCACAAGTGTTTACAATTTAAATTTAAGGAAAAACACATGTTTAATGACACAAGTATCCAGCATTTAGCTGGGTCACCCAAATTGAAATGCGAATAACCCCCTTAATGTGCGTGCACAAACGAAAAAAACGCGTGCACAAACGTGCACTAACGATGCACAAACGAATGCACTCGAAAAAGTTGAAATTTCAACATTGGGTGACCCAACGTTTAGCTGGAACACCCAATTTGAAATTGGAATTTTTCGGTTATTATAGGTGCACAAACGAAAAAAAATCGTGCACAAACGTGCACTAACGATGCACAAACAAATGCACGCAAAAAAAGTTGGAGTTTTAACATTGGGTGTTCCAGGTAAATGGACCTAGAAATGTTGTCGAAAATGTTTTGGTGTAATGTCTAGTATTTTTAGGGTACTAAGAAAACCAATTCTTCTTGCTCCAGAACGTGTTGATATAATAATATTAGCCACATGTTCGTTACACAACTTCTTACTTTCATAGAAATCTTCTGCTAATATGTATGCTCCTGAAGGTATATTTAATAGAGAGAATATCGAAACAGGTGAAATACAAAATGGAAGTTTGCGAAATGAGGAATCAACACATAACCTGTTACATCTAGAACAGCAAGGGAGTAATAATTATTCCTTGCATGCAAAAGGTGTACGAGAAGATTTTAGGGAATATTTTGTCAGTTCACAAGCAGAGTTATCTTGGCAATATAAAATATTATAAAATACACTTTGTACTTAGGTACTTAGATACAAATAGAATATAAAATTAAAAAAAACCAATAATTTTTTTAAAACGTTAGTTTTAAATACCTACCTACCCACTTAAATTAACATGAAATTTATAGTCAATAAAAGTGCATTATTTGGAACGGCACTTCAAACATCAATCATTTCGATGACTCCACTTGGAGAAACTATAAATTATTTCTATATGAAATTGATGCTTATTCCTTATGAATTGAGTATTTATAAAACCAACGTGTCATTCTATCCTATCTAGTGTTTATAGCAGTGTTACTTTAAACAAAGTTGCTTTTTGAGGGCCATTCCAAATAGTGTACTTTTACCGTGATGCCTAATGATATGTTTAAACATTTACTTAGTAATAGGTTTATTAAATATTAAATATTACTTAAGAAAAAACTATAGTAAGTACCTATATCATTGGTAAAACGACTTCAAAATGAGAAAAGAATAACCTATCATCATCATTCATCATACTCACGTATCGTCCATAAACAGTGTACCGTCAAGCGCCGCGCACCGGGTAACCCAAACAAACAATACCACGCGAGTGCGAGTGTAACCAGACCACGGACCTGTTTACTTATATCGTTGTGTCATACGTTGACTATCTCTGAGAATATTACAACATAATTCCTTACACAAATATTATCGATTAATTTATGAAGTATGTTTGTGTAATAAATAACCTTTGTAAACTAACCTCAACGACGTGGCCGGGATCATAAGCATACTCTTGTTTGATATTTGACTGTGGGTTATCTCCATGTAAAGCTAAATCGAAAGAATGTTGCTCATCTGCATCAGGTTCGAAGTCAACTGCTCCATTCGTCCATTTTACGTCCATTTTACGCAATGAAGGCGTCCATTCTCAAAAAGAATCGTGTCACACCTAACACGTCTATGCAAATCTGTCAAACAAGTTCTTGTGACAATAGACAATAAACTATGATAATATCATCATCAGCCGGGGTCAATCCACTGCTGGATGAAGGCCTCCCCAAGCTTTCTCCAACTCTCTCGGCCCTGTGTCATTCGCTGCCACGTATTTTCGCCGAACTTTACCAGTTCGTCAATCCAGCGGCTTTTAGGGCGACCCTGTGGCCGTTTCGTGCCCCTTGGGTACCACTGGATGACGGCATTTGTCCAGCGGCCGTCCTTTCGGCGAGCAATGTGCCCCGCCCATCTCCATTTCAGCTGTTTGGCAACGTCTATTACATCGCGTACTCCTGTCTGTTTCCTAACCCATTCGTTTCTCTTACGGTCCTTTCGAGTGATGCCCAACATGCACCTCTCCATGCCTCGCTGTGTGACTCTTAGCCTTTGGACATCTCTCGTGTTGAGAGTCTATGTCTCGCAGCCATACGTGAGCACGGGTAGCACACATTGGTTGAACACCCTACGCTTAAGACATAATGGTAGGTCACTCTTCAAGACACTATTCAGACATCCGAAAGCACTCCATCCCAGCTTTGTTCTTCGAGCAATTTCATCGTGCATGCTTCCGTCTATGGGCACCTGCTGTCCGAGATAGACGTAGCTGCTAACTTGCTCGAGTTGGGTGCCAGAAATACAGATAATCACAGGGTCCGAAAAACAGTTCCTCATCACTTTTGTCTTTGAGACATTTATCTTTAAACCGACCGATTGCCTGACATCCGCGAGTTCTTGCATTCTACCTTGGAGGTCTTTCGGGTCTTGTGAGAGTATAACAATATCATCTGCAAAGCGCAGGAGACTGAGGTGCTCCCCATTAATTGAAACACCTTTTTCCTCCCAATCAAGTTTCCTAAATAAGTCCTCAAGAGTAGCGGTGAATAGTTTAGGTGAAATGGTATCACCTTGCCGGACACCTTTGTTAATGGGGAATCTTACACGACCGTTTGTGGAGTTTCACGCATGCTGTGGCATCACTGTATATACTGTTCAATATGTTTATGTAGCGTCTGGAAATTCCTTGGTTGCTAAGGGCGTCTATAATTGAGAATTTTTTGATGGAATCAAACGCCTTTTCATAGTCTATAAAACCAAAATATAATGGCAGTTTGTATTGCTGGTAGCGCTCTATGATTTCCTTGACGACCTGTATATGATCCATAGTACTGTAGCCTCTTCTGAATCCGGCTTGCTCTCTTGGTTGGTTCTCATCTAGAACCGTTTCGAGACGGTTTGAGAGTATTTTAGTGAAAACCTTATACAGAATTGGCAGTAGACTAATTATTGGTCGATAGTTTTTCAGATCTTCAGTGTCTCCTTTCTTATGGAGAATTATAATGGAGGCATTTTTCCATGACTCTGGGATGTTTTCTTCGTGCAGGCAAGACGTAAACAGACGTGCGAGCATTAGGTAATAATTAGGTAATTTAACTCACAGTCGACGCATAATAATTATATTTGTAATTAGTTGAATTTTAAATAATGCATCTATCTATAATAATATTATTAATACATCCAACGTGGCAATAATATTATAATCTTTTGTCTATGGCATAAGCAATCAACGCTACTATCACGGCTGCCAGTTTTGCTAAATACATGTCTGTCAGGATTGCTCACAGTTGATTTATTGACTCTATAATCTTCGAGAACGCTTTCAATGCATAAAATGGACGTAAATCGCCATGCAATTGACTTTGAACCTGATGGATATGAGCAACATTTGTTCGATATGTCTTTACATGGAAATAACCCAAAGTCAAATACTTTCATCAAACAAGAGTATGCCGATGATTCCAGCCACGCTGCCGAGGTTAGTTTTTCGAAGGTTATTTATTATTAAAAACATAGTTATCTGACAAATTAGCGTTTGTTTTTGTTATCGATAATATTTGTGTAATAAATTATATTGTGATCTTTCTTAGGTTAAAAATTCTCAGAGACAATCAACAAATGACGCCAACGATATAAGTAAACAGGATAAAAGTGTATTCCCGAAAGAAATATGTGGTCATTTCGGAAATCGAATTGGGAATTTTTCAATAGCCGTGGAAGGAAACAATTTAACAATTACTCCGGCTATAATTACTGTAAATGAGTCGCCAGTAACGGTAAAACCGCTTGAATTAAATAAGGTAATAAAATCATTTTTTTTATTCAAAGAGTAATTTACAAGATTTAAGACTTTAACATTCTAATTATTCGTAATACCCACATATTTTTGAAAAACTATGCTACAGATGCAATACCTACCTAATTGCGACAAATTTTAACTAATGGCTCTTAATACTCTCTGAAGCGCTTTCCTATGTCATGTTTAAATAACAACTTAGTTCAAGTATCACGTACAAATCCGTCCGTCAAAGATTTGTTATATCAAACTTACTTGAATAGCAACGATGACAGCACTGATAGATAACTCTACCATAAGTTTATCGCTGGCAATATCAAGGTAAATACGTACAATGAATATAAATTCGACGCTAGCACTGAAGGGCAGCATAGATGTATTGAAGTGCTAACGTTGAATACAAATAGCCTGGACGCCAACATTATGACGTATATAAACTCATTTAGTACCGACACCGCGACTAGCCATTAGATATAATTTACATGATATTGTAATGTGGTAATTGAATATTAATTAACATGTCAGTAGTGGTTGTGTTAAGCAAGAGGAGGCTTATAAATAATACATCTGAGGTTAGTTTTTCTAAACATCTTTATTTAGAGTTTTAATTTTTAGGCAATAATTTATAGGCAATCTTTTGTCACGCCTGTCAATTTACCTACGCTTCGATATTTTTAAATATCATTTTCAATTTAAATTCGTGAAATGGATGTAAAACGTGAACTAGATGATTTTGAAGCTGATTCAGAAGCGCAGCAATGTTTTGATGTTACAACAATGCATCCAAACAATCCGGTTACAAACATTTGTATAAAGCAGGAGAATGCTTAGGATGCCAACAGCACTATTGAGGTTAGGTTTTCCAAACTCTTATTAATCATTGTGAGATTGTGTTTTTTCTTCGTTGAAGTGGTTTTTTACTAATGGAAATAAAACAGTTTGGTGACATATTGAATTTAACTACCTGGAACATGTAATATATTACAAATCGTTGTATTGACACTTCATAACGATTACTTGACTAAGTACCTACCTACAGGTTCTGCGTCTCTGAGGTCGCTGGTTCACTACTTTCATTCATCCGAAGACAGCTGTTGAACGTTTATTAATAATAGCTAGACAATATAATAGGTCACAGGTAGAAACACAATACTAAAATAGGTGTAAACATGTATTATAAAATACCCTCTGTCTTGTTTTCCAGGGCCCTGTAACCAACCTTGCTAATATTAAAACTGAGATTGATTCATTCCGAGTTGATTTCAATGAAGAATTTGTAGAAGACAGTGATACGCAACCTAGTTGCTCATATTCAAAATGCGAGCCAATAAATCAGGTGCTTACCTACTTATACAATATTTTATTATTATTTTAAATAGGTAGGTGCTATTATGCGATTATCTACATGTATAATTATACTCGCATATCTTGGATAACGCACTTATTTCTTATTTTATTAGTAAACACTTTCATTTCGATGTTTAAAGTCCCGAACTTAGGTACTTCAATTTAAATCGAGTACAATGGTTTTATTACGTACATAATCATAGATATATCACTTTAAAAACGCTTATATTCTTTTATTAATAGTAGTTATGTATGTTTCTTCTTCTTCTTTTATATTTTAATGTACCTCTCTATTAATGCTCATAGTATATATATACATATTTTAATTTGCAATATTATGTATTCTTCTTTTATATTCTAAATAACAAAGTTATATTACACTATATTCATTTTGTCGTCATAAGTTGTCGTAAGATACTGATATGCTTTATATCTAATATATGAAAATCAATATTTGTTTGTTTGTTCGTATTTTATGCGCTGCTGTACCGTTCATCCGATTGCGATAAAACTTTGTCAATTTATTGCTTGCACTCGCGCAAAGGTTATAGGCTATATCTTAGATATAAAAATGAATGTATGTCTGTCCCGTGTGCGTTTCTATACCATTCACCTGATTGCGATGAAACTTTCGTGGTTGCTGAATTAGAAAAAGCATCGTTTTCTTCTTCATTCTATCTTCATTTATTCATATAGTTCTTATACCATTCATCCGATTGCAATGAAACTTTAGTCAGTTGTTGTGCCAACACCCGCGAAGTTTCTGAATAACTATAACCACCTTCTTCTTCTCCTTCATTTTATCTTCTTTTATTCGTATGGTTCCTATGCCATCCATCCGACTGCAACGAAAATTCCGTCAGTTGTTATGCCCACACCCGCGAAGGTCTCTAAATCAGTGTTATATAAAATACAAAGTTTATTGTTCCATCCAATTATGAATTTTTACTATTAATAACGTTTGCATATTTTGGATTCGATTTTAATTCAGTGTTCTTTTGTTTGACCTTTACCCTTATTAGAATTATTTTCATATTGCCATATTGTATTGCACAGATATTTTAATATAAAAAGATATTTAATTTTTATTATTTTTTAAAATATTTAAGATAAATGTATCCACGAAGCGACCCTGTGCGAAGCCGGGTACTCCAGCTTGTTATTTATAAAATCAATGTATTTTTATAGATACTTTCAAAATACTTGACCACTGTTATTATCCAAACAGCTCAGGCGACGGCATTTGTAATATAAAACAAGAGAATGTCGTCGGTGACATGTGCTTATTTGAGGTTAGTTTTAGTGAAATGTAATTTTCTGATCGTTCGAGGTTTGTTTTCCCATTCAGACGACTTAAGCCGCATAGTCTTTTCAAATAGCATTTCGGAAACATTCGCGCGTGCCGAAAATATAATTAATGATACCCACCAACTAACAGATGCGGACGATATTTATTTTTAAAATTTGGTACTTATTTAAATCTACTGGTTATTGACAAAGCACAAAAAATTCTGTTGGTGTTTTGAAATGTGCTTGCAAGACAATGTAATATACTTAATATTCGACATGTTTTTTTAACTATAATCAATTTACTATGCCATTTATTACCTTTATAATGACGATTGGTAAATTACCTACGATTTACCTGAAGGAGTTTCGAATATTATTTTCATTAAATATGGTTAGCTATGCAACAAAGGGAGCAGTATCGAACTATTATTGATATATATACTTGTATAATATATATTTATGCTACGCATAAAATGGTATGATTTATTTTCTACTTGCGTAGATACATTATACCATATTACCTATGATGTAGTTGTAGGTAGGTAATGGTTTTTTTCAGATTTTCGTCATCAGCATTCATACCTACAAACTTATCTGAAGAATGGGATGGGAGAGCCATTGTCAAAAACAACCCAATCAAGACTCGTAACTGGACAAAATCTGACATTCGAATGAAATTTTCAAAAAGACGTCCAATTGTTATTCGTAGTTCCATTTTTGGCCATTCTATAGTTTGTAGTCTGTAAAGTTGTCGCAGTGACAATGCAGACGTTTTGTCTATGGCCGAGAGATGACTACAGTTTAGTCAATTGTCAATTGTCATGTCTGTCAATCTAGGTAATTACCGAGTCTTGTGACATTTTTGCGTCAATTAGATTAAAATGGATCATTTGGCGTGTCATCCATTATTTTAAATGCGCCCGAATCACTTGGATCCGAAGATTATTTCATTTCTCGCAATCTGCCGTTGAAGATAGCCACGGGTGCATAAAGCGCGACGACACGAGGAACGAGATACTTTTGCAATCTAATTTAACTACCTATCTCATTATCGGACGGAAAACGTTTATACACCGCGGCCGCACGAATCGTCGGCCGCAGTCGACGACAATTAATATTATAAGATCCTAGAACAACCGATCACTACAGATCCGACTTACGTTTTAGTAAATGGGCTTTTAAAAATCGGAGATCGCAGTCAGGGCTCCGCATATGACGCGTTGAATTATATATCAAATTATACGAAGGACCGACTTATAAAATTGTATATTCACATTAAACGTAATGATCATTCTTGAAAAGGATTTGCCTGCAATTTTTTATACAATGCGATTTGACATTTATGCATGAATTTCATCGTTTCCGTTTGTGCATAGATGGGTAAACATAATAATGTAAAGAAAATAAGTATAGCTATACGTGACGTATAGTCGTCATTATTTTTTATTATTATTTATAAAAAAAAACATTTATAAATATATATTAAATAGTAATTTATCTTCTCTTTAAAATGAAACATTCGCGTTATATAAATAATATAACTGCTCATATCTAACCGTTGTAAGTATATCCCATTAAAACTGTCTTGGTTCTACAAATAAAACCAAAATGAACACCTTCACCACCGTTGAATGTCTCAGTACCTACATAAATGTTTTGTGTGCTATGATTTTTAACTGCCATGGTTTTTGCCATTATGAATCCAATGTAAATTGGAAGTACCTACCCCTTAGTTGTTACCCTTTTTTGCAAGATTCAGTACCTACTTTCACTTTACGCATATTTCTTTATGGGGTGGCTGCAGGCGAAATAAAGGCCCGCACGTGATGTCCATTCTAGAACAATCTTCTACCAGATT